>PVJC01013836.1:0-37351 GCA_004026665.1 Murina feae
CCTGAGCCCACAGCTTCCTGGCCTGGGTTTGGCCCCTAGGAAGGTGGGGACTGGGCCCTGGAGCCTCCTACCAGCCTGCATCTTGTCCGGCAGCTCAGCCACCGGCACCAGGAGAGAAGCGAGGGCCAGTCAGCCACAAGAGCACCCCCTGCAGGTGCTCGCTTCCCCCTCCCCAGGGCCCCTACCTCCTGCCACCCCCACCCCACCCCCAGGTCTATCCTGCTCTTCTTACTTCCCCTGCGTGCCTCTCCTCACCTTCGAGTTCTCTTGCTCCTGGTCAGAAGGGACTACCCCCAGCATATGGAGCCCAAGCCTCCTCCGGGCCCCCAAGCCCATTCTCTCTGCCCTGGAGAAGGATTCTGTGGCCTGACGCCCCTCCAGCTCTCCCTCTCTACCCCCCACCTCCTCTATCTACCCCCATCCCCCTACCCCACTCCCCCACACACACATACCCCGTGCTTACACAGCTAACTCCTTCCTGGGCTCTCATCCCCTCAATCCTTCTGCTTTGCTGCCAACCACCCTCCCTCAGCCCCCACAGCCCCCCAACCCCCCACTTGCTCCCACGGAGGCCTCCATAGACACTGCCCCAGCTGCTTGGGGCAGGCGGCAGTTCTGCCAGCTCTCCTGGCTGCCAGGACCTGCTGTCTTCAGGAAAGGGTGGACCGTCCCCTCCAACCTTCCTGCCTGGCTCTCCTGGCCCTGCCCCAAGCCATCCTGGCATCACGTGTTCCACCCCCAGGCAGCTCTGAGCCAGGCCCCCTCTGCCCCGGGGCACTAGCCTTTGTGGCTGGTGGGTAGGACTCTGGATCTGGGCCCACACCCCCAGGCTCCGAGGTGCCAACCCCACCGGGGGGAGTTGCTTAATGACCTTGTGAGCAGTAATTACACCCCAGGGCCCGCTCTTAATAACCACGTATTCTCCCTGTCAATGTGCCTTAATTGAAAATGAGTAGGCGATACAAGTTGCTGTGAAGTTGGCTGGCAAGGCCTTAACGCGATATTAATTGCAGTAATTAGTAGTCACTTTGTGTGAGAGTCATCTATAAATAGGGGGCCCATTAGTTTAGCAAAAGAGCATGATTTAAAATGCAAATAAAAGCCCAATTATACAGACAAATCACCCGTCTTTCCCAGCAAATGCCGGGGAGGGGGCACTGCAGCCACTCTGAGGGCACAGTGGTCAGTGCAGGGTCTCTGCACCACCTCAGCAGCCCATCTAGGATGCTGTCCCTTTAAACAGGTTTGCCAGGCTCCCTCAGGAGGCTGTCACTCTTGGGGGGTCCTGCTGACTCTTCCTGGGCACAACTGGTGGTCAGGCCCTTAAGTAGCTCCTCCCCTGCCTGCTGATTGGTTCCTTTAGTAACACAGAACAGTTTTGTTTTGTTGCTTTTTATTGATTTTGTACAGAAAGGAAGGGAGAGGGATAGAGAGTTAGAAACATCAATCAGCTGCCTCCTGCACACTCCCCACTGGGGATGTGCCCGCAACCAAGGTACATGCCCTTGACCAGAATCGAACCTGGGACCTTTCAGTCCACAGGCCGACACTCTATCCACTGAGCCAAACCAGTCAGGGCAACACAGAGCAGTTTTTAAAGAGACAGTAGTGCAAGGTATCTGAGAGCCCTGGAGGAATGGGCTGTGGTGTGTGTGTGTGTTGGGGGTGGGGGCTCCCCTTTTTCCATGCAGCTCTTCATAGTCCAGACAGATGAAACATGGGTGCCACGTACTGTCCTGTGCTGCACATGAGCTAGAAAACAGACCCACAACATTGTTCTGGGGGTGAACAACCTAGTCTCCACTCCTGCCTCGCACAAACACATGTATGGCAGTTGCTGGAGTCACACATGCAAATGAGAGGGGGCATTTCTCACAGGCTTGGGGGAGCACTGCAGGTGGGATGACTGAAAAGAGGAGGTGCAGCTGGAGGTGTAAGAGGGGACACTATCCATCGGGAAAGCTGCGCTGCTCCCAGCCCCTTCTCCTTCCAACCTCACCATCAGGGCCTCTGCTGAGGTGCCCTGGAGGCATGGGTGCTCTCCTTCCCTCCCAGGCAGTGGAGCCACTGGAGCCCTGGTGCTGGGGGTCCGACCCGAGCTCTCCCTGAGCCCATGCTCCCTGCCACCAGCCACCAGCCCCTCCGCTGCCAGGAACCATCGCTCCCTCGGGGCCAATTGAGGTTGATGTTCTCCTGGGATTTGCATTTTAAGGAGCCAGAGCCTCAGCTGAAGCAGCCACCCCCAAGACAGCAGTTGTCCATCCAACAGGACTTGCCACCCTTGCCCGAGAGATGAGGGGAAAGCAGGCAATTTGAGAGTCCGGCCTTTTCATTTCTCCTCTATTTGATTCTCCTTTGATAACACAATGCTTATAACAGGTAGTGGTGCTTGTGATTTTTAATGTCCTGTTTGACAAAGTAAAATATTGGCAGTCCTATGAGGTCCTAAAAATAGTTTTTAGAAATATTGCCAGGGTATAAAATCCAAATGTCTGAGAGCTGCTGAGCTAAAAGACTGACTCAGGGACTGGAGGCTGATGAGTCAGCAGTGTGTGGGGAGAGCGGGAGGGGGACGGTGAAATAGGGACGTGACGGGCAGCAGCCCCCGTCTCTGAAATAGCACCGGAAGATGGCGAGATCCTGGATGGGGACCTGGAAGGAGGCCCAGGCACTGTCCCATCGGATGTGCCTGTGTGACAGACGAGGAAGCTCAGGCCCATTTCCTAATCTGTAAGTGACTAGGCCCAACCACAGTGAGCTAGGGGTCCAGGCTCTGGCCATCACACACTGAGGGCACCTCTTACCTTTCCCACCGGCTCTTTATCCCTGTGTTGGCCTTAAAGCAAGCATCAGAGTAGGTGTCCTAGGACAGGCGAGGTAGGGCTTGGCCCGCTGTTTCTACTTTTTCTGCAACACAGATGATTTGTTTCCTCCCGAAACGTAGAAAACAGCTCTGGTGACGACCAGACCAATAAGTTCCCAAAGGAACAGAGACCACAGAAGAGCACACACTCCAGGCCGCTCCAGGCCCGTCTCTGAGCGATAGCGCTTCCCTCAGTTCACCACTGTTTTGACACTCCCACCTTCTAGAGCGGTGGTTCTCTACCCTCTGGCCCTTTAATACAGCTCCTCATGCTGTGACCCAACCATAAAATTATTTTCGTTGCTGCTTCATCACTGTAATGAATCGCAATGTAAATATCTGATATGCAGGATGGTCTTAGGCGACCGACCCCTGGGAAAGGGTCGTTCGGCCGCCAAAGGGGCCGCGACCCACAGGCTGAGAACCGCTGTCCCCAATAGAAACTAAGATCCCTGGGACTGAATTGCTCTCCTTCTTAAAGGCACCCAACCCCAGACTGGCCTCTGCTTCCCCACCCTCGTCTACCAATCACTGAGCACCACCCCAAACCCTCCCCGCGGCCCCTCTCAGAACCCGCCTCTTGAGATGCTCTCTGAGCTGCAGCTCAAATAACCAAATTCCTCCTTTCTAATCCTCGCCTGAGGATGTTTTCTCCCATTGCTCGTCAGAGAGAGTGGAAGAGAGAGAGAAAACATCTATGTGAGAGACACACATTGACTGGTTGCCTCCTGCGTGCACCCCGACTCGGGGTGGGAGCAACCTGTGACCTTTGAGTAGGCTGATGCTCTATGGACCGAGCAACCAGCCAGGCTACACCGAACTTTTTTTATGACACGTGTTCCTGGTGGCATTTGGCTGCTGGGCTTTGAACACCCAACAGTTACTGGACCTACCCTGTTGCAGGCGATGTGGTGATGAAGAAAAGCCATGAACATCGCAGCTGTGTGGCTTAGGATAGACATACAAGATGGTCAATGGAGTAGAACTGAGAGTCCAGAAATGAAATGTGTCCATGATCAACTGATTTCCACAAGGGTGTTAGGACCATCCAATGGGGAGAAAGAATCATCTTTTCAACAGATGGTGATGGAACTAGATACGAAAGAATGAAGTTGGACCCTTACCTCACATCATATACAAAAATTCACTCAAAACAGATTGAAGACCTAAATCTAAAAGCTAAAGCTATAAAATTCTTAAAAGGAAACATGGGAATTAATCTTCAGAAGCTCAGATTTGACAATAGATTTGTTGCACAAGCAACAAAAGAAAAATAAATTGAACCTAATGAAAATTAAAAACGTATGTGCTTCAGAGGACACCATCAAGGAAGTGAAAAGACAGCCCGAGCAATAGGAGAAAACATCTGCAGATCAGCTATCCAACAGGGGACTTGAATCTCAAATAAAGAACTCCTGCAACTCAATAAAAAGACAAGTTTAAAAGGTCTGAATAGATCTTTTCCCAAGGAAATGTACAGATGGCTAATAAGCACATGAAGAGATGCTTGACATCATTACTCCGCAGGAAATGCAAACCAAAACCACAATGAGATGTCATTTCACACCCACTAGGTGGCTATGATCAAAGGTCAGAGAGCAAGGGTTGATGAGCCTATGGAGAGATGAGAACACTCAAATACTTGTGGTGGGAACGTAAAACAGTGCAGCCGCTTGGGAAGAGTCTGGCATCGAAAGTTTAGGTTGCCCTCGCCCGTTTGGCTTAGTGGACAGAGCATGGGCCTGCGCACTGAAGGGTCAAGGGTTTGATTCCGGTCCAGGACATGAACCCCGGTTGCAGGCTCCTCCCTGGCCGGGCCCTGTTCAGGCACGTGCAGGAGGCAACCAATCAATGTGCTTCTCTCACATCGATGTTTCTCTCTGCCTTTCCCTCTCTTCCACTCTCTGAAAATCAATGGGAAAATATCCTCGGGTGAGGATTTTAAAAAAAAGTTAAACAGAGTTGTCATTTGACCCAGCAATGCCACTCCTGGAGCTGCGAGCCCTGAGAAAGAAGATACCCACGAAGAAGGGCTCCTGGTGGCCACCTGGGCCAAATTTAAAAACAAACAAACAAGAACAAGCCGAGCCCTGACCGGTTTGGCTCAGTGGATAGAGCGTTGGCCTGCGTACTGAAGGGTCCCGGGTTCGATTCCGGTCAGGGGCGTGTACCTTGGTTGCGGGCACATCCCCAGTGGGGAGTGTGCAGGAGGCAGCTGATCGATGTTTCTCTCTCGTCAATGTTTCTAGCTCTCTATCCCTCTCCCTTCCTCTCTGTAGAAAATCAATAAAATATATTTAAAAAAAAAAAAAAAAAAAGAACAAGCCGAGCAGTCATTTCTCTACAGGGGCCTCTAGTGCAAACTCACTTCAGGAAAAAGCCTGCCCCGACCATCTGCCTCTGCACTGAACTGCCTGCCTGCAGTGCTCCTGCCGTCTGAGCCAGCCATGATGGAAGAGTTCCTGGAGTCCTACTTCACCCAACAGAGCTGAGACTCTTCCTGTCCAATTGGAGCCGTGTACCTGCATCTTCACTGACCAATCAGAACCACTCCATTCTGACCAATCAGAGTAGCACCTTTGGACCAATCAAGCTGCAAAGATCTGTAGTCCTGATTTGCATAAGGATGTACAAATCACAACCAGGGGTGAGGGCTTCTGCCTAAGGTGTCCTGCCAAAGTAAAGCAGACCAGCACAGGAGCAGAGCAGAGGGGCACAGAGCAGAGCTGTCTAGTCCGAGAGCGGCCTTGCCCCAGGGTCACCCATCCCCAGAGCTGCTTCACAACCCTGCTGTATCACATGAGGTGTTGGCACTGAATAAAGTCTCCTTCTTCACCACACCTCAAACTGAGGATCCTGGCTGGCATTGAATTGGTTAACAGTACACACTGAGTGGCCAGATTATTATGACCACCTGACGTTTGTAGGCAAATTAGCTATAATTTCTCGCTGAAGTTGCTAGAGGGCCAAACCATTATAAACAGGGAAGCAGGTTGTTTACCACGACAGTAGAAGTGATTTTTTTCTGAAGATCTGGGTAAACAACGTGATTTAACAGCCTTTGAACTTGGGATATATATACACTGAGTGGCCAGATTATTATGACTGCCCCAACAGTACTTAGTTGAGCCACCTTCTGCCTTCAATACTGCAGAGATTCTTCTTGGCATTGACTCCAGGAGATGTTGAAAGGTGATGCAGGGAATCTGACACCATGCCTGATGAATAGCACTGTCCAGTTCGGTGAGATTTGATGGTTGTGGAACCAGCTGCCTGATGGCTCTTTTAACTTCGTCCCACAAATGCTCAATTGCATTGAGATCTGGTGATTGTGGGGGCCACCTAAGCAAGGTAAAGTCCCCCTCATGTTCTTGAAACCACTCCTGCACAATACGAGCACCATGGCATGGCACATTGTCTTGGAAGAAACCATCTCCAATGGGATACACCATCAACATGATAGGATGAACTTGATCAGCAACCATACTTAGGTATGTTGTGCTATTTAGACGTTGTTCTACACGAATTAAAGGGCCCAAATCATGCCAGGAAAACATGCCCCAAACCATAACACTGCCCCCACCAGCTTGTACTCATGCATGTTGGGTGCATGCTTTCATGCTGTTTCTGCCAAATTCTCACTCTGCCATCTACATGATGCAACTGGAAACATGATTCATTGGACCACATGATTTTTTTCCAATGCTCGACCGTCCAATCCTTGTGTTCCTGTGCGAATTGGAGACATTTTATCTTGGTAACCGCAGACAGCAAAGGTGTTCGAACAGGCCTTCAGCTTCCATATCCCATACGATACAGTGTACAGCTAATTTGCCTACAAACGTCAGGTGCTCATAATAATCTGGCCACTCATAATAATATATATCCCACGTTCAAAGGCTGTTAACTCGCATTGTTTACCCATATCTTTAGAAAAAAATCACTTCCACTATTGTGGTAAACAACCTGCTTCCCTGTTTATGTTGGTCTGGCCCTCTAGCAACTTCAGCATGAAATTATAACTAATTTGCCTACAAACATCAGATGGTCATAATAATCTTGCCACTCCATATATATCCAAGACAAATGAAGATACATCCTATATAATAAAAGCCTAATATGCTAAGTGTCTGGTCAACCAGTCAGCCATTCAACCAATCAAAACATAATATGCTAATGATAAGCTAAGGTTGATCAACCGTTCCTTATGATGTGCACTAACCACCAGGGACAGAAACTCCAACCTGTATGTTAGCTTGCTGCTTGGGTCCAGCCAATTGGGACTGAGCAAGATGGGCCAGACATGCCCTGGAGCCCTCCCTCGGCCCCTCCCCAGCTGCCCAACCTCCCACATCCCTCCCTGGCCCCAATTGTGCACTGGAGGGGTCCCTCAGCATGGCCTGCACCTTCTCACAATCCCGGACCCCTCAGGGGATGTTGGAGAGCCAGTTTTGGCCTGATCCCACAGGCCAGGCTGAGGGACCCCGTGGGTGCACGAATTTGTGCACTGGGCCTCTAGTGTCCACATAAAAAATTATACACGAATATTTATGGCAGTGTCATTTACAAAGGTGGGAACAATCCAAATGTCTAACTGATAAAGGGATAAAGAAAATGTGGCAGAAGATTCCAAGATGGCAGTGGATTAAGTGGAAGCTACACCGACCCTCTCCCAGGACCAAATTGGAATTACAACTAAAATATAGAAAAATAATCCTTAATAATCAACTGAAAACTAGTTGGAGAGAACCCTGGTAACCAAGGATGTAAAGTGGAGACCACATGGAAACTGGTAGGAAGTGCAGAGATGCAAGAGGGCTGGCCAGGCTCCCACAGCTGGCAGCGGAAGTCTTGGAGGAACAGCTCGGCTGTGGGGGGTTTCCACTGAGAACTCTGGGGTCTAATCCCGAAACTGGGTTCCCCAGCTCAGAGCACCAGAACCAAGAAAATTGCCCACGTAACATCTGGCTGTGAAAAGCAATAGGGTCTCTGTCTGCCGGGGAGAGACAGCTGGAAACGCAGGCACCCTCTTAAAGGGCCAACCCACAAAATCTCATGTGCAGCCATTCACCTTGGGCTGTGGCAGGGGAGGACAGAGTGGACTTGAGCTGTGTGAGGAGAGTCTAGGGCCAGGGGCTGTGGGGATAGAGCTTGGAGGGCCTCCACCTGGATTCCTGTGCTGAGTCATTCCCCATGCTGCAGAGGACACCTTTCTCAGGCACACCTTAACCATCCAGGCAGCTTGTGCCTGGGGGTGAGCAGTTGCCCCACGCATTGGAAAACCTCTAGCCCTACCCTGTGGAGTTTGCGCCTTGCTATGGTCTACAGCCTGGTGCTCATTAAGAGACTGAGCATACCAATCAGCCTGCAGGCAAAGGCAGATTTCTGGGAGTTTTGAGTCTTTGCCTGATCTGCTTCTGGACCAGGGTCTAGGACAAACAAACCTTGGTGTGCATCTTGGTCCTTTCCAGATGCACCCAGTCCCAGCAGAGGGAGCCACGAGCTGTGGATTACTGAGAGCTCCAAACAGGGCACTCAGGTTGGGCAGTCACAAACAATGTCTGACATTGTCCGGCACCAGAGACCCTCCAAAAGACTGGGAGGCATAGCAGATCTCATACATAGAAACAAATCCAAACAGGCAAAGTGGAGAGACAAAAAACAAGCCCCAAATGAAAGAACAAGAGAATTCTCCAGAAGAAGAGCTAAATAAAATGGAGTTAAGCAATTTTTCAGATATAGAGTTTAAAATCATGATTACAAGAATGCTCAACAGCATGCAAAAAGATATAGAAACTATGACAAATGACCAGTCAAAAATAAAGAATGACATAGCAGTAATAAAGAATACATTGGGCCCTTGCTGGTTTGGCTCAGTGGACAGAGCGTCAGCCTGCAGACTGGGGGGTCCTGGGTTTGATTCCAGTCAAAGGTACATGCTCAGGTTATAGGCTTAATCCCCAGTAGGGGGCATGCAGGAGGTAGCCAACCAATGATTCTCTCTCCTCATTGATGTCTCTATCTTTCTCTCCCTCTCTCTTCCTCTCTGAAATATATATATATATATATATGAATAAACAGCAATTAGAGGAAACTGAGGATCAGATCAGCAAATTAGAAGACAGGGTAGAAAAAAATTAGTCAGAAAAGCAAAAGGAAAAAAGCAAAAAATAGGAGGACAGTTCAAGGGAGCTGTAAGACAAGTGTAGTGATATTCACATCATGGAAGTACCAGAAGGCAAAGAAACAGAGCAAGGGATAGAGAACTTATTTAAAGAAATTATAACAATTTCCCTAATCTGGTGAAAGAAAAAGGCCATAAATTCAGGAGGCAGAGAGCACTAAGAAGAAGAACCAAAAGAGGCCTATGCCCAGACACATCATAATTAAAATGCCAAAGAGAGTATCTTAAAGGCAGCAAGAGAAAAGCAAACTGTTATCTACAAAGGAGCTCTCATAAGGCTGTCAGCTGATTTCTCAGGCCAGACAGGCAGGGTATGAAGTATTCAAGGTAATGAAAAGCAAGGATCTGAAACCAAGACTACTATATCCAGCAAGACTATCATTCAAAATAGATGGTGAAGTGAAGAGTTTCCCAGACCAAAAAAAAAAAAAAAGGCTAAAAGAGTTATCAAACCAGCATTGCAAGAAATGCTACATCAAAGATTTCTTTGCCTTACTCATCAGTAGTCTTGTCTGCCCAGGGTATCCTATATAACAAAAGCCTACTATGCTGTGTCTGGTCATCTGGTTGGCCATTCAACCATTCAACCAATCAAAGTGTATTATGCTAATGATATGCTAAGGCAGCTCAACTACTCACCATGACATGCACTGACCCCCAGTGGGCAGACGTTCCAACCAGTAGGTTAGCTTGCTGCTGGGATCTGGCCAATCGGAACTGAGCAAGATGGGGCCAGACATGTCCTGGAGCCTCCTGTGGTCCCTCCCTGGCTAGCCCACCTCCTGCGTCCCTTCCCAGCCCCAATTGTGCACTGGTGGGGTCCCTCAGCCTGGCCTGCGCCCTCTCACAATCCAGGCTGAGGGACCCCCTCTCTGAGTGCATGAATTTTGTGCACCAGGCCTCTAGTTAGGTATAAGAGCCTCTCTTACGTAATGGACCGATGTGAATGGGCAATCAGAATACAAAAGTCTAATCCTGGCTCTGTCATTAACAAGCTACACAATCTAGAGCAAGTCATTTTTCTGTTTGTTTGTATTTCTTTGTGGGTTTTTTCTTGTTGTTAATCTTCACCTGCGAATATTTTTCTATTGATTTTTAGAGAGAGAGGAAGAGAGGGGAAGAGACACAGAAAGATAAACATTTATTTGGCTGTCTTCCATACACACCCTAACCAGGGCCAGGGATTGAGCCTGCAGCCAAGTACGTGCCCTCGGTTGCAGGAAGCAGGACCCACCCAGGACCCTCCAGTCCATGGACCGATGCTCTATCCACTGAGCCAAAGCTGCTAGGCTTTTTGGGAGGAGGGGGGTTAAGTCATTTTTAAGAATGACTTTTACAGACTCCACTTTTATATTCTTCCAATAGGAGTGTTGGACGGTAATAGTTTTGAAAGGCATTTGTCAATTCTCCAGGTATAAAGAGTCTTCTGTGCCCAAGTGTCACGCTGGAATCTTGGAGTGTGCTGCTGGGTGGGCAGACTTGGAATCGGCCCTCATGGAGCCTACATTGCAACAGGGATGACAGACGCTTATTTAACATTGACATGAATTTATAGGCACAACAGATGAACCAAGAAAAAGAACAATGTGCTTGGAGCATGTGACCAACACTTCTTCCCTGTTGTCAATACCGAGGATGATGTTTTACTTTCTTTGGGGAAAAACCCAGACACTCACAGGAGGAGAAATCATAACATGAGAAAGTCTGGCTCCTGGTTGTAGGTGAAGCTTGTCAATGGGTGAAAAGCTGATTGGCATCGCCTCCTGACTCTCGGCCTTCCCAGGATGTAAGGTCAGGTGAAGAGAAGAAGGCGCACAGACACCTGGCTACCCACACTGATACCCAACCGAAACAAAAGGTGGTTAACACGGAAAGGGTCGTGGTAGGTAGGGGGGCGATTTGTCCTTCTGCATTTCTCCTAACAGTGAGGTTTGGGTTGAGTATGAGTCAAAACTTCCTGCCTGGTGGGTACTGAGCAAGACCTGGTCTTTCCACATTCACAATAATGATGGGATAGACACCTGGTCACCTGCTCGGAGAGTTCAGCTAGAGATAAAAAGATGCGCCACATGCCTTCTGAGGGTCCCATACACCCTCCAGGCCTATGAAAATGACGGCATATGAAATAAAAATTGTAGGCAACTAAAATCCCTCTGATTTATGAATGTGAAAAGAAGAAAATGTGGTATCTTGTACAATGGAATAGTATTTGGCCCTAAAAAGGAACGAGGTATTGCTCCACGCTACAACATGGATGAATCTTGAGAACATCATGCTAAGGGAAGGAAGCCAACCAGAAGAGACCAAGTATTATGTGACTTATACGAAATTCCCAGAACAGGCAGATCTGCAGAAACAATGTAGATTAGTGGTTGCTTATGGCTGAGAGGAGCGAGGGAGCGAGGGAGCGGGGCGAGAGCTGGAGAGAGCAGGGCTGCTCTTCGAGGTGATGAAAATGTCCTGAAATTGATTGTGGTGATGGTTGCGCCTCTCTGTGAATATTCCAATTCAATACTATTGAATTTTAATATTAAATTAAGTGGACAAATTGTATGGCAGGTAAATTCATCTCAATAAAACTGCTTAAAAGAAAGTAGGACCAGGCCCTTCCTCTCGGAGGCTCCATTCTGGAGGAGAAGGTCGGCATGAAACAGATCACAGACACAGTTCCCATTGGCACGGGGCCACGGCAAAGCCAGGAGCCGGGAGACCGCACGGAGGGCGCCCTCGCAGGGCCTGGGGAGCCGGTAAGCGAGGCTGCTCTGGGACCTGCCTCTTCTAATATCGGTTTTTATTTTACAGCTTTAATGAGTTGGTTTTTTAAATGTTCTGGCCATAAGTTTATGTAACATAAAATAATCCCTCCAACTTTACTGCGGGTTGACCATGTCCACGTGTCTGAGCGGCATTTGGTTGCTGACCCAGTCCCAGCCCCAGCTCCGGCCTGGCCTGGGCATTCTCCTCTGCAGGTGGGGGAGGGGCATGTCACTCTCCCTGTGTGGGTGTCTCTCAGCTTCCCCTCCTGTGAGTCCCAGGTCACTCCCCCTCCAGATCTCCACCATCTCGGGCGGCAGGTGCAGGTAGTCGCGGAGATACTGGATGCCCTCGTTGGTGAGGTACCAGTAGAAGTGTCTCCAGGCAAACTGCTCCTTCACGTAGCCCCGGGACTTGAGAGACTGCGGGACAGAGAACCACGGCTGAGACCGGAACGCGGTGCACAGGGAGCGGGGCTGCGCGGGCTGCGCTGACCGCCCAGGCATCTGCCTGCAGCAGCCGCGGAAACCCCTCCGGCGGAGCCCCCTCCACGGCGCGCGGCGGCTACCTGCATGGCCTTCATGACGTGGAGATTGGGCACGTTCTTGTCCGCCAGCTCGGGGTGCTTGGGCATGTGCACGTCCTTCTTGGCGCCATCACCCCCTCCTTGAAGAGGAGCTCGTAAAGGGCGATGCGGTTCTTCCGGGGCATCTGGGGCGGGAGCTGCAGAGCAACGAGTTGTATTTTATATTTCATAGATGGTAACACTCGCCATCTCACACGGACGATATCTGGTGAGTTTACTGAGCGCTGCCACCATCAGCCATGACACAGCTGGAGACCATTTTCCTCGCCCCACAAAGACTCCTTCAGCTACTCATCCACTTTCTGCTTCTGATCTGCCTTTTCTGGAAATTTCGTATAAACGGATCACAGCACGGAGTCGACTGTCCGGCTTTGGAGGCCCGTGTTGCAGAGGCGCCCGCGCCCAGCCTCTGTGCTGACCAGCTCTTCCCTGTCCGGACAGACCGCTTTGTTCATCACCCCAGCGAGGGGCCCTCGGCTGCCTCCAGTTGGGGCGCTTATGAATAACGCTGCTGGGAGCGTTTCACACACGTCTTTGTGCCTTTTCCTCTCTCTTGGGGAGATGCCTAGGAGTGGAATTGCTGAGTCATACAGGAAATTTAACGTTTTTAAAAAAGACTTTCTTTCCATCCTGGCTGGTGTGGCTCCGTTGGTTGAGCATCGTCCAGGGCACCAAAAGGTCGCCGATTCAATTCCACATCAGGGCACATACCCGGGTTTTGAGTTTAATCCCCAGTAGAGGGTGTGCAGGAAGCAGTTGATCAATGATTCTCTCCCTCTTCCTCTCTCTCTCTCAAAAAATTTTAATTTAAAAATAAAAAAGACATTATTTTCCAAAGTCCCACCATTTTCACCTTCTCTGGGGAAATGACACAGGCTGAGACCTAACAGGGGTGGAGCAGCCTTGCAGTGAGTGAGGGACGGCAAGTGAAGGCCCCGAGGCCTGGAAGGTAAAGGCTTCGAGGACAGAGCTGGGTGCCTCAGGGAAAACGGCTGAGGTTCTTTACATCGAACTCAAAACTACGAAAACTGTGAGGACACAAAAAACGAGTGCGAGGACTAGCGAGAATGTGTCACAGCTGGAACCTGCTAGAAGGGACCAGCAGCCACGGGCAGGGGCGGGGCTCCCAGAAGCTGAGAGCAGCTGAGGTGAGGAGCGGGGTGGCCCCTGGGGGCCTGTGTTTTGGGGCTGCAACTTTACTTGCCCTGGAGGCAGTGAGAACCCCTGGGGCCTGGAGCTGCCAGGGCAGGAGGCCCTGGGGATTGTGCAGAGACTGGGTTAGAGCAGGGAGAGACGGGGACAGTCATTCTGCTGTGACCGCAGTCATCCAGGCAAGATGCCAGGAGCCGGGAGGCAGAGGGGGAGATGGTGAGGGGTGGGGTGTGGTGACGGGATTGGGGGGCAGGAGATGAGGAGTCCAGCACTCTCCAGGTGTCTGGCTTGGGCTGAGCAGGGGGGAAGCCTGCAGATGGGACAGCACTCTGTCAGGGAGGAGGGGCGGTGCCAAGGTGTCCATTGTAGCTACGCTGGGTTCGAGAGCCTGTGCGCAGGGCCTGCCCCTGGGAGAGCAGGGTGTGGACTCGGTGTCCTCGGGAGCGGCCCCTCCTTGTGAAACACGCCCCTGATGTAGGGACGCCCTCCCCCGCCCCCCGCAATCTGACTTGTTCCAAGTACAAGACAGCCCCTGAGAGCTGTGCCTTCCCACAAGCCCCTGGGGTTGGGAACGATCGTATCACATGACACACCAAAGGGTGTCTTCTGAGCTGGCTCTCTGCCTCATCCCGGCCTTGCCCCCTGCCCCCTTCTGGTGTCTGGGCCAAGTGATCCCCGCACCCAGAGAACAAGGGCTCCCCGCACCCAGAGTCTGCTAGCCCCCACTCTCCACTGTCTTCTGTGGACTCCCGATTGGCAGCTGGCCACGTCATGCCTTCCCAACTTTGCTTGCAGCCTGATGTGGTCACAGGACTCAGTCTGGATCCGACGCGGCAGTGTCTTTTCCCAGAAGTAAAGGGGGGAGATGTGGCCTCATCGCTCCTTCCTGACAGTGGGGTGCAGGTGTGGTTCTGGAGCTGCAGCAGCGCCCTGGGCCCTGAAGTGGGAGTGACCTCGGGAACGGAAGCCACACACGATGGAGCGAGAAGATAGAAGGAGCCCAACAACACCCTGCATGGCCAACTTCACGTTCCACTCTGCGGCGAGCAGAACGCAGAACGCAACGTGACAGGCGCCCCAGAGTGTGCGAGCAGTGCCTGCGCCTGCCACCGAGCGCCACGCCGCCTCCCGCCCACCTCTGGACACCACGCGGACGAGGACATGCTTCCATTGGGAGCGACCCCTGAGGGTTTTCTGCCCTCTGCCCCTGGGTCTGCCCCAATACCCGGCTCTGAAACCCAGTCCCACGTCCTCCTTTCCTTTGCCAGGTCCCTGTGTGGCCAGGAGGGGTGAGTGTTGATTCCCAAACCCCACCCTCCCGCTCACAGTGGCCCCACAGGCCACCCACAGACGGGGTGGAGCCAGGACTGCAAGCCCAGGCCATTCTGCCTGAGGTCTCGCCGGCTCCTCCTGTCTGAGTGTCTATGGCCGACCTCCAAACCGAGCTCCATGATGCACTTCATTTCCCATGGGCTCGCCAGCTCACCAGGCGTTTCTAACCGAGGGTCCCTCATGAGGTTGCGGTCAGATGGCGCTGGGGCAGGCATCACATGGAGGGCGGGACGTCCAAGGTGACTTCCTCCAGCCCTGGCAGGTGGTGCGGGCTGGGAGCTCAGCAGGGGCCCCTACCTGCTCCTCACAGCGTGGATGGAGGCCGCACTCCCAGAGTCTCCGGGAGCGTGCGTTCAGAGTCTTCTAGCGCCCCAGCTCCTGAGCCTCGCGCATCGCTTCTGCCATTTGGCCTGGGCCAGCGCAGACCCAGGGAGGACGACGCAGGGGTGACTACCAGGCAGCAGGGCTCACGGGGCCACCTGGTCGGACAGGCGTCCAGCGCTGCGTTCAAAGGCGCAGTCGGGCAGCGGCGGCGGCGGCCACGCGCTAACTGGGCGCCCGGGAGTGGGTGAGCTCTGTGCGCACTGAGTGTGTGTGTATGTGTGTGTGTGTGTGCGCGCGCGCGCACAGCTTGCGTGGGCGAGTGGGTGTGTGCTGTGTGTTATGGGGGATATTTGTGTGGTGTGTGCTGTGTACTGTGTGGTAGGAGCAGTGTGGGAGTGGGTGACACGTGTCTGCACGTGGGAGCTGGAGGCGGGCAGAGAATGTGGGCCTCGGGGAGGGTGCGTCTCTAGAGGAGTCCTCAGCAGTCTGGGTCCCTTGCCGGCTGCTGGGGGAGGAGCTGGGCTGGGGCCTCCTCGCTGCCCACTCACAGGGCAGCAGGTCTGCGTGGAGCTCAGGTGAGGAGGGTGGGCTTACTGAACCCCTCCTCCCCAGCAGCTCCCAGGGGCAGCTCTTGACCCACCTCTGCCCCAAGCAGAGGCCTCTGAGGAGGGAATGTGGGCCCTGGGGTCCCAGGTGCAGAGACCACGGGGTTCCGCTCCTGCCACACGCCTGTGGGAAGGTCCCTGGCATGCTCGGGGCCTCACAGAAGGGCTGGATTGGAGCCGTGGATTTCATGCCGCCCCCGCACTGAGCGGGCTCCTCAGCCTCCCTTGCTCTCTCTCATTCATGTTCTACCTTCACAGGTGAACCCCGGAAGGACCCCCAGAGACAGGACAGCACCTACGCCCCAGAGGTGACCTCAGGTAGACCCCTGCATGGGTTCCAGCGCATCTCTGCCTGAGCTCCAAGCACCCCCTCTCTCAGGCAGGGCCCAGCGGTTGCAGGGGAGGGCGCAGAGGGGAGCTCATCTTCCTGGAATATTAATGGCCCATCAGGAGTGCTGGGCCGAGCCGAGCAGTGATCTGCCTTTATTAAGGAGGCAGGCAGCAGCTGGAGCCCGTGGGCCGGACAGGAGAGCAGAAGGCAGCGGCAGCTGGCAGGGCCCTGAGTGGTGGTGGTGGTGGGGGAGGGGGCAGCAGGTAGACAGCTGAGAAGGTACCTCCCCACCCCTCTCCCCGCCCCTGCCACCTGCCCTCCCACCTGTGCCTCAGAGCCCCCTCCCACCCCCCCGCCTCTGTACCTACCCTACGCCACACCCTCACCCCTTCTGACTCTCGTCCAGGAAGCCCCTGGCAGTCATGCCTGGCCAGGAACCCACATGGCCTCCATTGAGCCAGGCTGTCACCTGCGCATTCTTTTCTAGCCAGAGGTTCTCGGCCTGCAGCGCGAGGTCACACCTGGTGCCTGAGAGTCGCAGTCCGATGCCCCCCGCCCCCCGACACACACACCTGAGAGGCCTTGTCGGATGTTAGGGTTCATTTCCCAGGAGCTCCATATGCAGCGCTGAGGCACCTGCTTGGCCGAGGGGACCCTCCCTGCCCCCAGCACTTCCTGTGCTCACTGCGGGCCAGGCACAGCGCCCCCTCATCACACACTCACTGAACCTCACAACCACCCAGGGACCCAACTGTGATGCTCCAGCTCACAGATGGGGAAACTGAGGCCCGGAGAGGCGCCATAACTGGCCCAAGATGAC
The DNA here is from genome assembly GCA_004026665.1 of Murina feae. Lineage (NCBI taxonomy): Eukaryota > Metazoa > Chordata > Mammalia > Chiroptera > Vespertilionidae > Murina > Murina feae. Next base: position 16,952 of record PVJC01013836.1, read on the forward strand.
ACCAACGCAGCAGTGAGCTCTGAGTCGGGCTCCTAACCCTCAGCCAGGTGCCCGAGGGCAGGTCCTGTGAGGAGAGAGGCTCGAGCAGGTCCTTTGGGGAAGGACAGGACGTCTGCCTCTGGCCAGGTCACCGGGAACTGGGTCTTTCTCCCAGGACAGAGGCAACCGACCGGAGGCAGCGCCAGGGGAGTGCATGGTCCAGGGAGAGCAAGAGAGCAAATGTTCAAGCCCCACCAAAGGCCTGGCCGCCGACAGCTGACCCCGGTTCCCAGTTCCCGAGGGCTCAGATGCTGCTCCTGCGCCCACGTTCCTGAGGGCCTGAGGCTGGGCATGGGGAGGGGGCCGGGCAGCCTCTCAGGCCTGTGTGGGCAGAGGATGGGGAGGGTCCCGGCGACAGTGTCCCGGGCTGGGTGGGAGGGATGTCCTGGACACGTGGGGTGTGTGCCTCGTGCATGGGGGCGTGCGGGGGGGTTGCAGGTGGGGGGGGCCACCTGCGTGCCCGAGCCCACGGTGCCTGGCCACTGCCCCAGGCCCCCGAGGGCTCTGTTCCTGGGAAGCAGGGCACACCGGCCACACGGCCATGGTTCCTCTGTTGGCTTGGGAGACGCACTCACAGCTGGGTCGACTACACTCATTTATTTTATTTTTAAAACATATTTTTATTGATTTCATAGAGGAAGGAAGAGGGAGAGAGAGATAGAAACATCAATGATGAGAGAGAACCATTGATCGGCTGCCTCCTGCACGCCCCCTACTGGGGATTGAACCCACAACCCAGGCACGTGCCCTTGCCCGGAATTGAACCTGGGACCCTGCAGTCCGCAGGCCGACGCTCCATCCACTGAGCCACACCAGCCAGGGCTGCACTCATTTATTTAAGCCGCCACCGGACAGGGTTCTGAGCCGACTTTAGCCACTGGCCTCTGGCTGGAAGCAATACATATTCCCTCCCTTCTGCCTCTTTTGTTCATCAAATTGAATCAGTTTATTAAAGTTGCTCACAATCGATTGGTTCTGATTCCCCAGCAGCAGAGAAGAGCAGTCAGCCACGGGGCCCCAGGGCCAAATTCCGCTCAGCAAAATGGAGCCGCCAGCCAGAGGGGCCCAGCCGGCCTGCCACCTGCCACCTTCACCCTCCCCCTGAGCGGCCCCAGCCCCCAAGCCAAAGGCTGCCTTGCCCACCCCAGGGCATGGGGACACACCCAGCTGCACCCCAATTCCTGGCCCCTGTCTCTGACCCCAAACCCCTCACACTGAACCAAGCCCTGGCCCCTCTGCTGCCCACCCCCCCCACCGGGGCACGTCCCACACTCCATGGTGAGCTGTGCGTCCGAGACAGAGCCCGGCAGGTCGGCGCCTCCCCCAGATGCCTCCAGTCAGGTGCAGCCACAGGGTCACGAGCATCAGTCCTTACGAGCCCATTAGCATTCGCTGCGAGTTTCCCAGGTGCCAGGGACTGTGCAGACACTATGGTCATCTCCATTTTATCGCAGGAACAAGGAGCCTGGAGGTCAAGTGGCTGCCCAAGGCCATGCAGCAGTCGGTGGCTGTGACACACAGAGCAAGTGAACCATCCCAACGCTCCCCCCAGGCCCCCTGTCCCACCCTTCCCTGATCCTGCTGCTAAGCAGCCTGGGGCACCATTGTGACAAGAGGCCGGAAGCCTGGGAGCAGCCACTCCTTTCGGCTGCAGGAGGCTTTGCCCCCCTCTTTCCCTCTCCTTTCTGCTGTCCTTCCCGCTTCACCTGGCTTGAGGGGAGCACAGATGTGGTGGCCAGAGGTGCAGCAGCCACCGTGTAACATGCTAAGTGTGACGGAGCAGGAAACCAGAAAGGCCGTTGCAGCGAAAGCTTTACGCCACCACGCCAGAGGCAGACGCAGCCTCGTCCACCTCCCCGTCCTCACTGCGGACGCTCTCCTGGGCTCACGGGTCCTGCTCCGAGCCCGGGCCCAGCCATCTCATCCGCCTGCCCCTGAACTTGCAGAGCCATGGTCGGAGGCTCCCCTGCACCTCCTTTGGGCGCCCTCCCGTCCAGGATGAAGGGCTGTTTGTCCCCAGTGACTTGGCAGCTGCCTGAGGGCAGCCCGTTGGCTTTAGGGGAACATCTGGCCGAGAGCAGGACCAGACTCTTTCCCAGGAACTTGAACAAGCCTGGGGCGTGGTCTCGAGCAGGGAACGCGGAGAGGGCTGCCCGGACCCTCCTTTGGAATGAAGAACATGGTCCTCCTGCCCCCCAACCCCCTTCCCACTGCAGGAAGCGCCCACGGGAGACTCGCGTGCCTCTCTGCGTTGCCCCTTGAAGGGCTGCCTCTGCTGAAGAGCGGTCTTGCCAAAGCCACACCCCCTTCTGGGCAGCAGACCCTGATGATGACGATGATGACCGGGCTAAAGGCCTGGTCCCCTCACATTCCAGGCCCCAGCTCCCCATGAGATCAGCGGAGGATTTTCTGGGGATGGTGTAGAACCCGACCCCTCCCCCGTCCATTCCTGCGCCCTCCCCTCTCCCTCGCAGGTGTCGATCTCGAGAACATCCCTGATAAACACCCTCCACGATAAACTCACCTCAGTCTGCCTCCCCGGGAGCCCAACCGAGACACACAGGCTGAAGAGACAGGCCACTGGCATCCATGAACAGACGAGAGGCAGGGACCTGGAGCACAAGGGGCAGGCAGGAGAGACCACCTGGCCCCCGGGGAGCAGGGAAGCAGGTGTCTGTGCTGAGCACACAATCCAGCGAGACAGACGGACAAGTAGACAGTTAGACTACAGGGCACAGCTCCCCTGGCAACCATAGTCTTCTGGGCCAATCACTATGCCTGTGTCCCTCACCATAGGGCTTGGTCCATGACCGCGTCCAGCCCAGTCAGAACCTGCATCCCTGGTGGAGCTGCGGGATGGGAGGTGGCAAGCGCAGAGGTACCTTGTGGCAGAACCGTGCTACTCAGGTCCCCGAGCCGCTGTCCTGCCCATCCTGAGGCCGCTGTCTAACTGCCCTCCATTCTGTGACCTGCACTGTCTCTTCAACGAAGCCCAGCTGCCCTGGCAGGTTGGGCCTCATCCTCTGCACCAGGATGTTGCCAGTTCGATTCCCAGTCAAGGGCTGCGGGCTGGATCCCGGTGGCTGCGGCTGGGGGGGAGGTGGGGTGGGGGGCGCTTGCAGTAGGAAGCCAACCCATGTTGCACTCTCACATCACATCGATGTTTCTCTCTCTCTCTCTCCCTCTCTCTCTCTTCAAAAAAGAAAAAGCCAATAACTATTCTAATAAATACATAAACAAAGCCCCTGTTCTTATTTAACTATTTCAGTCAACTTTTGGTTCTTGCAACCAAATAAGCCCTATTCATAAATTAGCACCGGGCGTGGGATTCACGAACCCCCTGTGGGATATGGGAGCTACTTGGAACTGGTTTTCATAGTCCGTGGGCCAGGATCAGCAGGACTCTGGTTCCTGTTATTTGGCAGAACACAGGATCCAATGGTACCCAGTGGGGAGCAGCTAATTCCCTGCCCTCCCACCACGGGACCACGTGCATCTGAAAGGGAAACACCGGCAGCTGCAGCCACGTTCCGGGGTGAGGACTCTGGGACAGAGCTGGACGTGGCTCCTTTCACCGGGTCATTTAAGCAAGAAAACCGCAGGCTCCTGTCAGAGTGTGTGCCTCAAGGCACACGATACAACTCAGGGCCATTGTACGACCTGGGAAGAGCCATCGAATGGTAATTGCTGAGGACTGAACGCAGGGACTGAGTGTGAAGTCACTGAACCACAGGGGCGGCTGCGTCCACACCTTGCCGGTCCCTCTGTGAGGGGCCCTGCCTGTCGGGCTACATTAGTGTCCTCTCAGAGTGGCGGTACCTGGGGGACGCGAGGACACTCCCCGAGAGCTCACTGTCCCACCCTGGAGTCCCAGGTGACCCCCCTCTCCGTTCTTCTGGACACGCAGGGTCCGGACTCCCCGGGGCCCAGATGAGACAGCGCAGAGTCAAGGGGAGACAAGAGTTATACCCAGAAAGCTCTGCGGGGATTTGCTGCTTGTTTCCAGGGTCCGAGGAAAGCGTGTGGCCATGGACGGCGGGTGCCTTGCTCCAGCGGAGGCACAGGGGCGGGACTGGCCGTGTTTATTGGAATGCGCATCACCACCAGGAATTGCATCCAGGCGGCCCTCGGGCAGCTGGCAGAAGCTCTGACACTTTGCGGAAGGCGCTAATGAGGATCTGGACCCAATGACCATCGGCTCTAATTGGCTAAAAAGGAGCAGAAACCCCTGGCGCATTGGAGGAAGCCAGGCATCCCAGAGCAGGCGAGCGAGTGGGTATCGCTCCAGGGCACCCTCCTTCCCACCCCGGGGGGTGCTGTTCCGAGAGGGTCACAATCCTGCCTTTTCCAATTGAAAATTAGAACCGTATTTCAGACACAGGGGAGGTGTAAAGAGTAATGCAACAGCGTCCGGGACCCTGTTACCCACTGAAGCTGTGAAATGTGAGTTCGAATCCTCCGGGAAGCAGACGTCAAGATGGGATTAGAAAACACCCGTGGGGTGGGGGGGACCCTCAGATCACCAGGCCCCTGATCACGGGAAGGACCGCGCAGAGGGAGGCAGGTGGAGCGAAGGGTCCCAGGCTGCAGCAAGGCCCACAGAGCCACAGTTGCGGGTCAGAGAGGCCCACGTCTCACAGAACCAGCCGGTCCCCTGCCAGGCCCGCCAGGCGGGGCAGCCTGGGGAAGGGTGGGGAACTCCGCGGGCAGCAACGGGGCACCGGTCAATTACAGGCACGGCAGTGGGCACGACATTCCCAGGGCCACGCGTGAGACATGGCCCATAGCAATCAAACCCTCGCTAGGCGGGGCCGCCCAGATCTTTACAGCGGCTCAGCCGCCACCTCCAGGAATTGGGGCAGAAGGGCGATTCCGAGTGCGCGGGTGCCCGGGGCAGGCGTGGCATGTGAAGCTGGGGGCTGGCCACCCACTAACAGGCAGAGGCTGGTGAGTGGGGCTATGGGAGGCTCCCAGGGCAGAGACCCCTGGGCCTCGATCAGGGTCCTGGGGATAAAACCAGTGCGCAGCTTGCTGAGGCCTCATGGAGTCTACAACCCAAACCCGCTGGTTTAGGTGAGTAAGAGGCTCCCCCAGTGCCTGTAACTGGGACCCGCCGCCTCGCGAATGCAGGTGGGCAGTGCCCTGAGCAGACCTGCCGTGACAGCGTGGAGCTCAGGGCCTTGCGTCCAACAGTCCTGCACCCGGAGAGTGAGCACAGGAGCTGAGGAGATGGGAGAGCTGGCGACTGAGTCCCGGGACAGGGGGCCACATGGCCTGCAGGGAGGAGAGGTGCTGTGGAAACTCGGGGAAACACGGTTCCCACCAAAGCCGCTCTCCACTGGGTCGCGGGCCCTCGCCCCCAGGAGTTGTAACCTCCAGGTGCTGTGGGTGGCATAGCCCAGGCCTGCGCCCCCGTGAGGACCCCAGGCTGTGCTCCGACGTTGCTGGGATACCCTTCACTGCAGCAGAGTGGCTGCCAGTGACCCCTCCTGGAAAGGAGGCAAGTGCTCGGGGGCCTTCTTTGGAGTCTGAAGGCAGCCCCACGTCACCGCTTCTGACATCAGCTCTGAGGTCCCAGCCTGGGGGGCAGGTGTGTGCCCTCCGCCCCTACCGCTCAGCCGTGAGGCAGGGCACCGTGCTGCACCAGGTCCCAGGGAGCCTCGGAGCTGTGAATGAGTGACAGGTCCTGCCACGGGCTCTAGAAAGACTGACTGCCTGACCGTCGGCCACCGCGCGGCTACAGCGTGTGGGCCCCTGACTTCAAGCGGGAACGGTCTCCACACGAGCCCAGGCGACGCTGAGAGTCTGTGTATTAATTCCCGGGACAGCGGAGCAGGAAGGATCTAGAACAGAAGAAGCAACAGGAGAGCCGGGCAGGGCTGCTCTGGCTCCAGACATGTTACAGGAAAGAAACGAGCCGAGGCGGGGCTGCTGTTAGCTCAGCGGGAAGTCAGAGAAAGGGGGCCTTGGGGACAGGTCAGGGAGTGAGCCCGGGACGAGCTGCCACCTCCTGCTGCCCATTGCTCCCCTGGTTGCAAGTCTCATGGGGACCTCAGAGTTTAGGAGCTGCGCGCGCCTATGGGGAAGAGATGTGGGTGTCTCCCGCGAAGGAGAGGGCATCCTGCATCCTTTCTTGGGGGTTTTAATAGCTGGGAGTTTAGGGGAGGTCTTAGGGGAAGATCTCGATAGAATATTCGTCAGCTTTCTGCTGACGCGCCAACATGAGATTTCTCCCCTTTCCTTCAGCCGTCCTGGGGTGTGGTTGGCACTAAACTGATTTCTGCTCTCTGCCTCTCTGAGGAGGTGATTTAAGCTGTTTACCTTCTGGTTGGGGAGGAGAAGTGTAAACCACTTACTCTTAAGTGTCCTTGGTTAGGGACGGCAGGATTTTGCGATTTACTGGATGGCTGTGAACAGCTTGGCCGTTTAACTGTCTGTCTGCCTGTTCCGCTCGTCCTGGCTGACGAGCCTGTCTCGCCTTAAAGATATTGTGGGTTTGCTTCCAGACCATTGCGATAAAGTGAGCAGCAATCTCTCTGCTGGTGGAGAGTTTTGCCTTCAATTTGTAAAGCAAAACAAAACCAGGGAAACAGTGCGGCATCTGTGAAGCATGATGAGCAAGGTGCAGGGAAGCGAGGGCTGCCTGTGCAAACACTTCGCCCCACACCCACTAATTAAATATAGTCGACAAAGAGCCATGTCTGCATTACGGATTCAGACGAAGACACTCACCATCTGCTTCCTGGACGCTGCCGCCTCCGGGCAGAGAGTCTCATGTGGAGCACATCTGAGCCGCGCATGTTTGCAAGGACCGAACTGTTGTGCTTTGTAATCGCGCTCCAGGCGGTGCAGGAGGAGGGGGCACCCTCCACGGGTCCTCCGGCTGCCGCGGCACAGCCGTGCCCGTCTGCAGGGAAGCGCCTCTGGCGAGCCTTTGCTTTCCCTGGTCACTGCTCTCCGCGGTGACTTTACTTTTCAGTGCAAGATCGCCAGGAGCTCCAAAGGCTCTGCCCGAAAGTCCATCCTCAGAGATGCCCGCCCCGCTCCCTGAGGGCAGGGCACTGCCCCTCTTGTGCAGGAAAAATAAACTTCATCATTTACATTTTAGCACAGATCATAGTACTGACTTCATTTCAAGTCATTGTTTCTGGTGCATATAAACCTGTTTTCCTCATTCAATCGCTGTGTTTTTCTATCTGTGAGAATGGAGTGTCTTGGCACGAGATAGAGCACATCGTAACTTTCTCATTAAAGCTAATGAAAAAATTGGTTTTTAATTATTGATTGACTTTTGGAGCGAAGGGAAGGGAGACGGAGGGCAAGAGAGAGAAACATGGATGTGAAAGAGAAACATCCTGCATTTGTGAACCTGCAACCTGGACATGTGTCTTGACCAGGAATCAAATCTGAAAACTTTCTGATGTACAGACTATGCTCCAACCACTGAGCAACCCAGCCAGGCTAAAGGCATTTTCCTTGCAGCTAGGAGTGGTCATCTGACTGAGCTTTCAGGAATTTTGCTTAAAGACAATTGCATACATGCTTTGCCTCTTCTGAGTCCCTTCCTCCTTCCTGCCGGTGGGATGAGGATGAGATAGCAGCCACCTTGGACTATGAGGTGAGCCTGGAATGGAGACCACACAGAGCAGAGTAAAAAGGGGGAAACCAAGTCCCTGAGGATTAATTAGCCAGAGCTGCTGTGTCATTGCTGCACTATTTTACCCAGAGAGGAATACACTTTTATCTTGTTTAATTTATTGACTTTTAAAAATATATTTTATTGATTTTTTTACAGAGAGGAAGGGAGAGGGATAGAGAGTTAGAAACATCCATGAGAGAGAAACATCGATCAGCTGCCTCCTGCACACTTCCTACTGGGAATGTGACCGAAACCAAAGTACATGCCCTTGACCAGAATCGAACCCGGGACCCTTCAGTCCGCAGGCCGACGCTCTATCCACTGAATCAAACCGGTCAGGGCTACATCGACTTTTAAACACTTGGTTTATCTGCTCACGCAGTCTGTCAGCTTCTTACAGCTGCCCCAGGGAGACCCCAAAGGGGTGCTCCATGTCTTGGAAACTTTGGGCTGTGCCCTTGACATGGGACAACTCAGTGGCCCCCTCAACAGGGCACAGACCTTCTCCATGGAGGCATGGGAGTGGCGCCCTCCCTGCTCTGTGCCCACACCTGCAGCCCCCCATCTGCACACCTTCAGGTCTCCACAGACACAGCTCCCCTGAGGTTCCAACAGGCCGCATCCCGTCCACTGCCCTCCCCACCACTGCCCCCTCCACCCTAAAACAGCCAGCAGGGCTCGAAGGATGGATGGGGGAGGGGGCGTTTGGGAAGGTGGGGAGGCGGAACAGGAGCAGCTGCCCTGCCCTGGGGTGTTGTCGGGCCTCATGCCAGGAGCACAGGGATGTGACAGGAGGCAGATGGGAGCATCGGCCCCAGGGAGAGACTCAGGTGGAGAGGCAGACCCCGCTCTATGTGGCAGATGCTGGCAATGGGGGGCATTGATTGCTGTTCAGGACAAGGTGCTAGGACCCTCCTACTGACCCCAGCACCTCCCAACGGGCAGCAGCCGAGCTCCAGGCCCTGCCTGTTTGCAAAGCTCCCCTTGCTGCCATCTCCAAGCCCAGTGCCAGACACCAGTAGCCCTGGGAGTGCGGGTGTGGCAGAGCCGCACGGAGGACAAATGGGCACCCCGGGTGCCCTGGCAGGTGGAGCGGGCACACACGTGCACCTGTGTGTGTGACTTTGGGGAGGTGTAAGGTGCCTGGACGCTGGGGCCCTCTCTGACTCCCCACCTTACATCCCAAAAAGAGGCCTGGCCCCTCTGGCCCACGGCACCCACCACAGAGGCCTCTGTCTTTGCCCTAAAGTTACTGTTTGGCAACTGGCTACTGGCCCGTCTCCCTTCTGGCCTGCACTTCCCTCAAGGCTGTGGCCGACTGTCCTGTCCCAGGGCGCCCTGTACCTGGTGTAACAGGTGCTCAGGAGATGCCTACTGGCTGAGGAGTGCTCCTGGGCAGCACAGGGGCTGAGTCTGAGCCTGTATACACCTGTAAAGTCTCGGGGGGGTGAGGCGGGGAGGAGGGAGGAGGGACAGCCCAGTGTGATCTGGCCTGCATCCCCTCGCCAGGGAAGCTCCTGCCAGGACCAGGGGGCACACCGTTTATCTAACTGAGAGTGAAGAGGCTGGGGAGGCTGCTAATTCCTCTCACTTTATTGCACCCAGCAATCCTTCACAGCCTGAGAGGGCTGATTAAAAGATACTCAGCATGCTGGTTATTGCCAATTAACAGACTTCAATATAAACAATTAATAAAGCCACCGTGGGAGGCCGAGGAGGGTTCAGTGCCCTGGCTGGGCAAGCTCTGCTGCTGCCGGGTCCTGGGTCCAGTCCCACAGATGGCCCTGCCCTGGGGCAGGTGGTCACGGGTAATGAATGGCTGGGAGGTGGCAGAAGATGCCAGGGGGACAGTGCTAGGGGTCTGCCCAGCCGCAGGCCTGGGGGGAGAGGGGGGTGAGTGCTTCCCCACGATGCCAATAGAGTATCATCCCAGGATGGGGGGGGGGGGAGGCAGGGGAGGCTTGCCGAAACCCCAGGGACCATGCTTGTCATGCCCTTTCCTTCCTCCACCCCTTCAGCCAGGCAATAGCCCAGCTGATCAGGCTCCTCCTCAACCCAAGGCCAAGGGGCCTTCCAGTTCCTGTGCTGACCGGTCCGTGCCGGATGAAATGAGCTGCCTAGAAGTGGCTTCGCCTCTCAGTGGCTGTTTCAGGGGCTGCGGTGTGAGTGTCCCAAAGGTGCCCGCTGCATCGCTAAGGCCAGATGCCACTCAAGCCCCTCTCATGGAATTCCCAAAGGCTCTGGTGGGAGGTGGGACTCAAACATAGGAAAACACTCAACACCCCCCCATCCCCACCCCACCCCACCCCCCTCGGCCAGTTCGAGCCAGTAGGTGGGGCCTCACAGCCCCCAGGGCCCGCTCCAAGGCCAGGCTGCAGGCCTGGGAGGCACACTTGCTCTTTATGGGGCCAAAGAGTAAGTGTTTAGCTTTGCAGGGCACACACAGTTAGTGTCACAACCACCCGACTCTGCCGACTGTGGTGCACAAGCTGCCGTAGACAATGCCTACATGGATGCGCATGGCCACGTCCAATAAAACTTTATTCGTAGACAATGAAATTTTCATTTCCTGTACTTTTCCATGAGAAAATGCTGTTCTTATTTTGAGTCTGGTACCGCACTCACGGGGTTCGCCACTTGAGGTGCTGTATTCAAAAGCCAGGTGTGGTTGTCACGGGTAGTTCTAAGGAAATGGGGGAGGGGTTCATACCTAACACTCCGTCTCCTGGAAGGAGGCTTGGTCCTTGCTGATATATATTCATCAATTACATGTCGATTTCTGCCTTGGCCTTTGCTGATATATATTTGTCAATTACATGTCGATTTCTGCTTTGTAGCGGCTACTTTTATCTGGTTGCGTTCCTTTCAGCTCATCCCGTTTACTGCTGCATCTGCAAAATACTGTGCTATATTTTAACATTTAGCAAGAAACACAGCATTTAGTAAGAATGGCCTCAAACCTTGAGACCCTTGTCCTATTGGGGGGAGCCACCTCCCCACAGGTCTTCCTGCCCGTGACGTCACTCAGACCACGTCCTCGCTGGTCTCCATGGTCCCACAGCCCTGCCATCCCTCGAGTGAACCCACACTCTTTAGCACGGCTCGAAACTGCAGCCTCATGGCCAGCACCCTCTCCCCTCTCGTGCGCACCAGCACGCTGGCCTCTCTGTCCCTCCTTCGTCACCGCCTGCAGGTGTGTCCCCTCGGTAGCTGGCTCGCTCCTTCTCGACCGACCGCCTCTTGTCCTTCTGCATCTCACTCCTCGGCTACTTTATCTGTTTCCTGCTTGTCCCCTGCTCCTGGGAAAGGCCTGGGGTCTGAGATCTGGTGGAAGGTCCCTGGATAGAAGTCAGAGGGTCTGTGAATGTGGTTGGAAAAAAACCTTCATGTCTTTATTTTCCCTGATCTTCCATCGAAACCTAGCTCTTCCTCCCCCTGTGCATGGGGGGATAGTCGTCCCAGAGCCGTGGCTCTGAGGAGAAAGCACAGGCCATTTCACACACCGCGCAGCTGCCGCAGACAGCACACCTCACTTATTCCACCCTCTCCCAGACGCTGCCCGTCCTGTCAGACTCGCCCCGACCTCATTCAGTGCCCGATAAAGAGGCACATACAGCAAAGAGGCATCAGTGTTTCTCAATATTTTGATAACTGCATTTTAATATAATTGGTTTCTTTTGAATCTCATACATTTTATTGTGTAGATTTACGAATGTTATTCTGAGAAGGGGTCCTGACGTCAGAGGAGCCCATGGCATAGCAACAGTGAGGAGCCTCCGTTCTAGAATGTAACCTCTGTGCAGAGAGAACCAACGCAAAGCAGGAGCTCGGGAGCTCAGGAAGGTGAGGAGGGGGAGTGGGGGAGGGGGAGAGGGAGGAGAGAGAGGATGGGACTGAAGGAAGCAGCCGAGTGCGTTCAGCTGTGTGCTGGGAGCAGCGCCTGGGCCAGTGCCCCGGTGATCCCGGCTCCACCACATGCTCAACATGGAGCCTTGGGTACATCATGTAATCCCCCAGAGCCTCAGTTTGCTCATCTGTGAGATGGAGACAATTACACCCACTTCGTGTGGTTGCTGTAGAGATACAACAGCATGTTGGGTACAGGGCCTGATGCACATGAGCACTCAGTAAATGACAACGTGTTTGGGTCAGTGCCACAGCTTCCCCAGCTCTAGGCTTCTGCCCAGGGATCTGGCTCCTCAGCCAGGACAGCAAAGGGCGTCCCCAGAGCTGTCCCGCTGCACGAGTCCAGGGCGTGCTAAGGAACAGCCCCACGCCAGGCAGGCTGCCAGGGCTGGGCCACCGCAGTGTCTGGAAACACCAAGCCTAGGGCTGTCCGTCGGGGCTGGGCTGGGAGTCGCCCTGCGCCAGCCCTCCTGTTGAGGGGGTGGGTGGAAGTCTAGTCATGGCCCTGGAGGGAGAACCCTCCAACACCCTGGCTCCTGAATATGGAGCCATGTCTTCAGGTGGCAATGCCAGGAAAGCACCGGGACAGACGATTAAGGAACCCTGCCCGGCAGGTGGCTCAGCTGGTTTAATATTGTCCCGAGCACCAGGAGGTCACGGGTTCGGGCACATGCCAGGGGCTGCAGGCTCCATGCCCAGTAGGGGGCATGCAGGAGGCAGCCTATCCATGTGTGTCTCTCTCATCCATGTTTCTCTCTCTCCCTCTCCCTTCTTCTCTCTGCAATCAGTAAAAACATATTTTTTTTCTCAAAAAATAAAGGAAAGGGGTTGTGAGCCAAGTTCCATCCTACTGGCCTAAGACTCTGTCCCAGGGGCCAGCCCTTGCCCGTCCTGTCAGGGATGCCTCGGATGGCACCTGTGGCCCTGCTTCCCATCACACACAGAATGACAACCGTCCTCAGGCACACTGTGGTGAACAGGGACAAGGGAGCCGGAGGCCGCCACCTGCCTGCCCTGAGCAGGCAGCACGCTCCTGCCTCGGGCCTCGGGTCTAGTCTGAATATCCGCGCGGTCACCGCCACCTTTTCTCCCCTGGCCCAATGCCAGCACCCCCGCCTGCCAGGGTCCGAGGAGGCAGAACGGCCTGGCCTTGGAGTTTGTTCATCTGTAAACAGGGCAGTGCCACTGGCCTCTGGGCTGGCTGGGTGGACAAAGGTGGTGTCCAGGCATTGGGAAGGGGGAAGTGGCGGGGGGAGAAGGCGGGCAGAGAGCCGGAGAGCCGGCTTGCTGACTGGGGCCCTGGGATGAGTGGCCCTGCCCCAGCCCTGCTGCTGAGAGAATGCAATGTTTGGGGTTGGGGTTGGGGTCTCCACCGGGGCAGGTGCCATCCCTCCTGGACCTCAGAGTGCCCAGCCCACCTTCCCGCCTCACCCTCAACCGTGCTCCTCAGCTCCTCCCACCGTCCTTGGAGGGAGTGAGGTGCTTATGGATGAGGAGATCAAGGCTCCTCCCAGGGACGGTGACAAGCACCCAGGTCTCCCTTGGGTGTGGCTGGCTGCGAGCTCTCTGGCGGTCCTCCCTTCAGGCTGAGCCCCATGATCGTCTGCCTCATTCCTCTGTGCTCAGCGAGGATGCCGGTGGGCTCGGGGTCGGCAGGTATACCAACCTTCAGGCCCTGAGCCCCAACCATGTGCCAAGCATTTGACTCTGGGACTTGTTAACCCTCACAGGTCTAGGGATAGGCAGGGCTGTCCCCTGTCCCTTGTCCCGTCCTGCCCCTCAATATGAGGAATGAAGCCAGCAGCAGGGTCGGCCTGGTCCCTGAGACCTGACAATCCGGGCTCTCCCCCTGCAGCCCCGATGGGGAGGGGGGCAGGGACGGAGAGGAGGCAGGAGCGGGAGGGAATGTGGCTGCAGAAGCTGCAGGTTTGGGGCATCTGGGATGCTGGAGAGAGGCAAGGGCGGGTGGCTGATTCAGGAGACGGCGCTGTAGCCAGGAAAAGCAAGCCACTGCGGAGCCAGCCAAGGAGCCACAGGGCTTGGCAGCGGAGGAAGGAAGCTGCCGGCACATCTGCACACTCTGAGCCACAGGGCTGGCGGCGAAGCTGAGACGAAGAGTGGGCTCCCAGGGACACTGAGTGACATGCACGTCCCTGCCCGGACAGGCCCGCCTCCAGGCCAAAGCCCTCTCTCCAGGCTGCCTCACGACCGACCGAACTCCAAGCATCTCAGTTCCTCCTGACGGGAGTCCAGAGGCAGTGGGTGCATACAAGCCGAGGACCGGTTAACACAGGCTGGGTAGCTGCAGGGCAAGAGGGGCAACTCGTCACTTTGGATGGCTAGGTGTTTGTGCATGCTTATACATGCGTGCGAATGTGTGTACTAAGTGTGTGTGCATGTATATACACGTGTATGTGCATGTGGTATGTGCATGTGTGTGCATGAGCATGTATTGAGTGCAGGTGTTTGTACTGTGTGCATGTACACCTGGTGGCATGTGGTGTGTGGGAGCACATGCTATGCTCGTGCACACATATGCATGCATGTGCACATGTGTGTGCAGGAGAACTCTGTGGAGAGAGTGTGAGTAATGGGGGAGGATCCTGCGGCTCCCATCACCTGCTGAAGCTGGGTGAGGAGGGTGTGCACAGAACAGGCCTGGGGAGCCTTCTTCTCCCAAAGGTGCCACCAGCAGGGGAGGGAGGGAGGAAGGAAGAAGCACCTTATTTAAATGCAAATGACTGAAATACAACTTTCTTTATTAAAATGCAAATTGCACTCAGTCTCTGACACCTCCAGAGTGCCAAAGCCACAGAACACAATCAGGAATCTAGGCTTTTGGAGGCCCCCAGCAGCCAGGAGGGTGCAGGTATATGAAGATGAGGGACAGGGGAGGAGGGGGAGGGCCTGGGTGAGCTTGGCATGCTGACCCAGATGCTCCTCCTGCCTCAGGGCTTCTGGGACAGGTAGCAGCCACTGATGCCACAAATGGGGGCCAGAGGTCTAGGTGTCACCCCCAAGGGAGACCAGGCTAGAACTCGTCTTGGGTCATCTCCGCTGGCTCTCTGCCTGGCTGTGCAACCTGCCGTGTGATTGCCTAATGAGCCTGGGTCTCCCTGGTGAGTCTGGGAGATATGAGGGACCTCAGCTGGGAAGTGGAACCTCAGCTGCTTGTCAGCTTCCAACACAGCGAAATGGGTTGCCTCTAGGGTGGTCAGACCTAGTGCTGGTGGGCAGAGCAGTGGGGTCCACCTACACAGCCCCCCTCTCAGCTCAGGCCTGCCTCCCTCAGCCCCCCCCCCACACACACACACACACTTGCCAGGAGCTCATGAGCAGGCTGCCAGGTACAGCTGCTCAGGTCATGAGAGGCTGCCTTTGGGCCCACACCGTGCTCCCATGCTGGGTGACCGGGCATGGGGCCAGTTCCTCTGGGAAGAAAGGTGTCTTTCTTCCCACAGAGACACACTGGACTAAAACCTTTTTCTAATTCATCAACCCACAGAGGGCGCCTTTCTTATTTTGCAAGACTCACTGTGGGCCACTGAGACCCCTGACTCCTCTTTCTTCTGCTCTAAGTCTCCCTCTCAGACCTTACCTCTCCTCCCTGCTCCTTAGTCCCTCGCCCTATGCTTTGTTCCTCCCTCCCTTTCCTTGCTCCCTGTCTCTGCACCCCTCTCAACGGGTTTCCTGGTTTGTTTCCCCAGAATCAGAGCAGGACTGGAAGGTGGTTCTGCCGCCCTGGCACTCACAGAGCCCTGGTCGTGGGGAGGGGCGCTCCTTCCATCTGCCAGGCTCCTGATATAGCGGCAGCAGCCGGTGCGGGCGGGCGCGGGAAGCAGAAAGCAGGTGGAGCTGGAGCCTGACAGGGCGCTCGGTTCCTCCTATAAATAGGCCCATCTGTCTCGGGCAAGAGGCTTCCTGGGGCACTTCTGAGGGCAGTGGCTTCCCAGGAGAGCTTAGCTGGTGTGAGCTGGGCCTGTGACAGGGTCTGAGGTGAGGAGGCTGCAGGGCTGGGGACCTGACACCAGGGGCCCCGCCTCAGGCAGTCTGGCTTCTTCTAAGCACGGCTGGCTGCCCAACCCGCGCCCCAAGCTGCACAGGCCACAGCTCGAGCCCCTCTGAGGTGCTTACAAAGTAAGGGGACCAGATTTTAACATTGGTAAAGCGGGACACCATTGGCTGGGGGAGGGTCTTTTTTTTTTTTTTTTACTTAAAATATTACAAAGAGTAGTACATATGTCTCTTTCCAAAAATCGGGACTTTTTTATAATGCCCTGGGACGCGGGACAAATTGTTAAAAATCGAGACTGTCCCGCCAAAAGCGGGACGTCTGGTCACCTTACTACAAAGGGACCTTTCAGTGGCATCACCTCCAATCACTCAGCTGTCCCACCGAGTGCAGGGGCTGTGCCAGCTCGGGGTGCCTCCTGGGGGTCCTGGGTGGGGGGAACCTCATTTAGATCCCGCCAATCCAGGAGATGGGTCCGTAATGACAAACATTGTGGTGAGAGACAGGTGGCCCCTGACGCTTGCTGCACTGGCCTCACCCTCTTAGCATGGCCTGCCCCGTCCCCAGGACCTGGCCCATTCCCTCAGGGTGGGCGACACCAGCTTTCTCCTCGCACCCACAGAGGCACCCCACCACCACCACCACCACCACCACCTCCACCACCTCATCCTGCTCAGCCCTCGGTCGGGTATTCCTAAGTGTCAGTGCAAGCTGGTTCAGATCCTGCCACCTTGTCAGGAAGGGAGAGGACACAGAGCTGCCCAGGATGGGGCTGGTCTGCCCATCAGGCTGAACTCCTGGAGGGCTGGGCATCGTCCCCTCTCCTCCTGGTCCCCTCCGGTGGCGGAGGCCTTGCAGGCCTGCTGGGGGTGGCCATGAAAGTGATGGGAGGGACAGAGTCTCATTCCCATTCCCCTCCCAGCTTTCTCTGGGGTCACTTTCCAATTG
This sequence comes from Murina feae, assembly GCA_004026665.1. Classification (NCBI taxonomy): domain Eukaryota; kingdom Metazoa; phylum Chordata; class Mammalia; order Chiroptera; family Vespertilionidae; genus Murina; species Murina feae. Next base: position 33,496 of record PVJC01013836.1, read on the forward strand.
GAGCTGATCTGTGGGATCTGAGCGCTGCACACAGCTGTGGCCTGGAGCTCCTGAGGCCAGTGGTGGGAGGCAGGACTGGGGACCGGGAGGACGGCTCCCCCAGCCCCTGTGGCCTCCAGGCCCGATTCATCCGGCTCTGCAGGCGCTGCAGGTGCTGGAGCTGCTCTGGCCTCCTGTCTGCATGTCCACAGGGTCTACCAGCCCTTCCCCAGGGCCCGTCGGCTGCTGCAGTACGGCCCGCTCCTGCGGAGGAGGGACCGCTTGCTCTCCTCCCAACCCTGTCGCTGGGCTGCTGGGTGCCATTGGGCAGGTTGTCCCACGTGCTCCCCCCCGAGCAGCACATGTGCTGCGCTTCTGTGTCGCTGGCTTGGGGGACGGGGGCTTAAAATGTACGTATCGGACGCTTGGGCTGCCCGCTGTCCTTGCTGACGAGGGCAGGCCTATTAGTCGCTCCATTTGACAAGCTTGGGAACAGAGGCAGAGAACGGAGCACCTAAGAAATTTACCCCAGGTTTCTCAGCGTGTAAGAGCTTAAGATGAGCTCTGAATCCAAGAATTCAGTGTCCAGAGCTGTGTGCCTTACTTCCCTGCCTCGACAGGCCAAGCCCTCAGGACAGCTGAAGCCCTGGGGAGGGCCCGGCGTCCTGGGGCCAGGAAGCCCCCAGGCTCAGGGACTGTAGAGGGCCGGGGAAGGTGGCCGTCGCCCCTCGGAAGCCCAGGGGTCCGAGCCCAGGCCTGCGCTGCCTGCCACAGTGGGTGAGGCTGTGCTGGGCGCTCAGGGACTAGGACTCGGTGGCTTGTTATCCTGAATGAATCACCTCAGTCCACGGAGCCTCAGTTTCCCCATCTGCAAATGGGGTTGAGAGACCCCCTCCTGCCGGCAGGACTGAATCTGCTATTGGGAGGGTTGTAAGGAGGAGGGTTGTAAGGAGGGGTCTGCAGCCCTCAAATCACATCCAGAACTGCCCCAGTCAGAGCTCATGCACGACTGTCACCTGCTGACGCAGTTCTTTCCGGGGCCTGTACGTGGGGACGCCCCAGCTCCCCACCTGGAGCCAGACCTGCCAGGGCCGCCTGCCTCCCTTCCCAGATGGAGCAGCCGCACCCAAAAGCCAGGGCGCTCCCAGCCGATGACTCAGCCTCCATTACGAGCCCAAACATCTGGCTGACAAAGGGCATGGCCCGCTCCTAAGCGACTCCTTCTGCACAAATATGCTCTTAATATTCAATTAGCATTTATCCACCACGAACAGCAGTTATGCCATCGCCTCTCAGCGAGCAGCTGGTTAATTAGTTAACGCGTCGCTCACGCAGGCTGCGCTCCCTGTGAGTGCTGTGCGCAGTTAGAAGGACGGCTGGTCCCCGATGATGATGACGGAGGACGGCAGGGCTGCCCTGGCCTCCTGGGCTCCAGATGTGAGTCTGGGCTGAGTGCGTGCCACACAGCCATCCTCTGAAGTTTAAGAAAGAAAGAAAAAAGCCAACACTGGGGTTTTTAAACGCCCCTTCACCTCCTGGCTGCTTCCTCCTCGCAGGGGCCAGGACAGATGAGCACCAAGGTTCCTCTAGTCCTCGCCACACGGTTCTGTTCCCGACCTTCTGCTCTGTCAACCCCAACACCCCCCAAGGCTGCCAGGCCCCACACAGCCCGTGCCCTCGGGCAGCTGTGTCCACCCTGACCCCTCCCACTTCACCAACTGCCCAGCACCTGCTTCTCAGGCCCTGCTTCTTCCTCTTGGTCCTCTGCCAGGGCGGAGGAGACGGGGCAGTGATGGGCAGGAGCAGCCTCTGTCAGGGCCTCAGGGGACTGGTAGGAAGACAAGCATAAGGCCCTTACCTGGAGATAGTACGTGCCCTGTCGGTGATTACTGTTATTACCCAGGTGCCACGCAGGTGCTGTGGGCATCAGGATCACAGCACATGGGAGCCCCGCAGAGGAGGATGAGAGAGGAGAGAGATGCGTAACCCACCCACCAGCATGCAAAAGTCACGTGAGCCGGACAGGAAGAAGGGCGGGAGGGAGGGGGCATCCAGGACTGCGCCTTAAGGGACAGTGTGGGAGATCAGGTGGAGAGGGGACTCCGATCTGGCTTTGCAGGAACATGGCAGGGACCCAGTGTGGCAACAGCCAGATCCGTGAGGAGTCGTGTTCACATCGGGAGGACAGAGAAGCATCTGTGGAGGCTGCAAAATTGGACGTTCTCCTGGGGGCAACAGATGGGTCAGCAAAGTGAGGGGACATCACCTGACCTGCATTTCCAAGGGGCCTCAGGTCCAAAAAGGAGCAGAGATTGGAGCAAGCAATGGTCACACCCCTTCCACTGGCCGGCCTGCCCGTGCTGCAAGCCTGGCAATCTAGGCCTGCATTCCAAGACTCCCTTGCAGCTAGGTTTTGGGAAGTGACTTAGGTCCTGCCCGGTTGGAAGCAGTCGCAGAGATCTGCAAAACACAGTGGGTGGGGGTCATCTTCCTCTTGTCTGTTTCCCACCGGGTAGCATTGCAGCAATGGCCCCGCGTCCAGGCTCAAACCTCCCGGAGAGGTCACTGTGGTGGGCACCTCACCCCGGCTTCCTGACCCCGGTCTCAGCTCCAGGACATGGCATGGTTCTTAAACCAGCGACTCTCATGAAGGCCCTGTGACCTCCGCCTTTGTGATGGGGCAGAGGCCCAGCCCACTGGCCAGCTCTGTGGTTTGATGTGGCGTCATTTGCAGGCCTGGCCTGAGTGTTGAGCACCCGGACAGCTTCCAATCAGGGGCCAGCTGGGAGGTCAGGAATGGTCTAGGCAGAGGTCGATGAAGGTGGGCCGGCAGTGGCTGCAACCTGCGGATCTGAGGATAAATTGATAGACAATTCTGAGCAGTTCACCAGGCTCATCCATTTATTGAGGGTAGATGTTGGGGGAATAAAAAATGACCCCAGTTATGGCCGGGCAGCTCAGCTGGTTGGCACATCATCCCGGACACCAGAATATTTCAGTTTCAGTTCTGGTCAGGGCACATACCTAGGTTTCGAGTTCGATCCCTAGTTGGGACATCTACAGAAGGCAACTGATCGGTGTTTCTCTCTCTTATCAATGTTTCTCTCTCTCTCTCTCTCTCTCTCTCTCTCTCTCTCTCTCAAATCTATAACAAACCTATCTTCAGGTGAGGATTAGACCACAAATCTCCTGCTTGGTGGCTGGAAGAAGACGAAGCAAGCCACTGGTGGAGATGGGGAGACAGGGAACAGGAGCAGGCGGAAGGTATGATTCTCAGCTGGCCCTTGGTCTGAGGACCTGGGGGACATCCAGATGAGGTGTCTGTTGGCAGGTGCAGACTCGAGTCGGGAGTGCAAGAGGAAGACTGAGACATACTGGCTCCGAGGTGGGGGTTCCAGCCCAGAGGGAGAGGGGGGAGGGTATAGGCAGACAGGGGAAGGGGCCTGGAGTGAACTCGGGGAAAACCCAACCTTTAAGAGTGAATGGAGGGAAAGCACAGAGGAGAGGTCTGAGGGGAAGGAGGGAAGAGGAGGAGGTGACACCTCACAGTGTCCTGGAAAGGGGCTCAGCGGGTCCGATGGGATCAATAGAGTCGGATGTCCCTGGGAGGTCACGTGCACTGGGGCAAGCCTTCCTGTCCTATTAGGAGGCCACTATCAGCCCTCAGCGCCTTAGATGCTCTGCTGAAATGGAATGTTCTCTTTATCTCAGTTCTCCTCGGCTGCACTTACGATTTAGCTCCTTGGTGGGCTTCCCGAGACCACTGCAGGCACCGAGTGAGGTCAGAGTGCATTGCGAGCGGCTGGTTAAGGAGTGGATGGGAGCGCGGACTGTGAGTGGAGACTGCTCTATCCAGGTGTCTGGGGGGGGGGGGGGG
>PVJC01013837.1:0-37357 GCA_004026665.1 Murina feae
TGGCAGCTCCCCAGACCCCTTGGCGGCACTGGGAAGTGGGAAAGGAAGGCAGCAGGGGATGGGTGAGTGGGAAAGAGTTGGCGGCCTGCTTGGTGGCTTCCCAGGGCCCTTCCAAGGATCAGGGAGCAGGAAAAGGCTGGCCTGACCACGAGGCGGGGTTTTTCCTGCTTTCTGGTGGCTGGAGGAAGATGGGCAGTAGGCAAGCTTGGGAGGCAGGCCGCACCCAGCCCTGGCCATGCTCAAAAAAGAGAACAACATGCAGGGGAGGGCAAGAGTCTGAGAGATCACATCCACTGAGGGGTCCCAGACTGTCAGAGGGCACAGGCCGGGCTGAGGGACTCCCTCCACCCCGAGTGCACAAATTTTTGTGCACCGGGCCCCTAGTATTCAATAAGCAAAGACAAAACAGCAATTTGAATTAGAATATTTTTTTGCACTGCATATGAACAAACCAAATTTAAAGGCTCAAAGAAAGATTTTATTTTTGAGTTGACTAGAGAGCTACTGGAGTTTATTTTTAAATTAAGACTTTAAAATATAAATCAATAATATTAATTTTAAAAATTATTCTAATATGAATCAATATACATAATGGACTGTGCTATATAAATTAGCTGCAAAAGACTTGATCCATATTTTCAGATTTAGAATTGTCTTTCAATTTATCCAGTGACTCTTTGAATTTACTGTTAGTAATTCCAAGTTGACCCAAAAGTTACGAATTTACTTAATTTGAACAGATGTAGTGTTAAAACTGATATGTTTTTGTTTCAAAGTCAAATCAAGTGTCCTATAAAAGATGAACAAGTTTTATCAATGTAGATATGATATTAAAAGTAAGTTATTTTTGGTAATCAATTTAATGATTAGATTTTATGTTGGGAATGATTTGAGTCTATAAACTTAATCTTTCAATTATAAATGTTATGAATTCTAAATAGAGATCAAGCATATCCAATGCAAATGTAACACCTGAATTTAGATGTGCTAGCATTTTAAAATACACACTAGATTTTAAAGATTTAGTATAAAATAGGATTAGATTTCTCAATCATTTTATAATGATTACATCTTGGAGTTATAATAGTTTAGATTTATTTAATTAAATAAAATATACCTTTAATATTAATTACATATGTTTATTTTTACTTTGTTAATGCGAATATTAGGAAATGCTAAATACATAGTTCACATTATATTTCTACTAGATGGAACACACCAATACTTCGTATCTCATTCCCAAAATTAGCTAAGACCATCTATGTTTAAAATGATATTTTCATGTAAGCAGAGATAAGAGAAAATAAAAGAATAGAAGCTAAATTAGTAGAGATAAGAAATAAATAGGAATTTAGAAGAGGGATAGGAAAAAGAGAGAGGGGAAGCTTGAGACTAAGTTGGCAGAAATTTTAAAGAGACACTTTAAGAAACGATTAAGCTGATAATAAATACTTCAATATGGATGTATAACATGCCCACACACAGCATTACAAAAACAATCCGTAAATTCTGCTATATACATTAATGCTTTGTGTGAGTCATGTCTTTGAGAGAAATCAAAGAAGGCTGACTGTGTAAATGAGGTGCCACAAGTGAGATCAAAGATAGTTCTCTCCCTAATTCAGTGCATGCCATGGACAGAGCCAGAATTAACTGGGAAAAACACAAGCCACCCAGGATGCTGGAGAAAACAAAAAGGAACCTCCAGCATTCACTGTCTGTGTTCAGAAATGTTTGTTTGCAACAAAAAAAGCACAAAAACTCAATTGACTTGTGTTACTCATTTGTAGATAATCATTACTATTTTTATTTAAGAACTAGGGGCCAGTGCACAAAAATTTGTGCACTCAGGGGGGTCCTTAAGCTCGGCCTGTGCCCTCTTGCAGTCTGGGACCCCTCTGGGGATGTCCAACTGGTGGTGTACCTGGCTAGCCTGGGTGAGGGGCTGATGTCTCTTTGCAGGCTGGCCAAGCTCCCCAGTGAGAACCCTCACCCCATGGGGGTGTGGCAAGCTTGGGTGAGGGGCTGAGGGCAGTTTTCAGACTGGCCACAGCACCTTCAGGATTCAGGTCCCTACTGGGGTGCCTGGCCAGCCTGGGAGAGAGGCTGAGGGCCGTTTTCAGGCTGCCCACAGGTCCCATTGACCCTTGGGGGCATCCGCCTAGGAAGCCATCCAGTGGCCGCCACACACCCAATGGCTCCCTGGGACACCGTGCCCTGTGTGCAGCTTCTCCCGGGCTTTGGCCTCCACCATCTTGGCTAGGCTAATTTGCATATAGTCGCTCTGATTGGCTGGTAGGCGTGGCTTACCTAGCCCGAAGAGATGGTTAATTTTAATATTCTGCTTTTATTAGTTTATATTTCTATTCATTCTCATGCTGAGCTTAGTTATTAATATTTTTACTTACTTTTGGTTTCTTTAAAGTATCCCAAAACATATTTTCCCTGAAAACTAACTCCTTAAAAAAGAAATTGAGTGAGAAGTTTGTGAAAAGTGGATGAGATTAGATTTACTTACTATAATAGACATGGTTCATTTTCACATAAAATGTTCTGCTTTGTCTTTCATAGTAATGGTATCCCTAGTTTTAAGCATGCGCATGACCATTCATGATAGTGAGTGAATGTCTTAACCACTCTCGGAGCCAGCTTTGGATACCACTAAGTTTTGACCAATGGGATGTGATCAAAAGTGATGTGAGCACTTTCTATGCCATGGTCTCTCCTCCCATGTGCCCCTCTCACAGGCTGTCACATGGATTGTAAGGGGAACTGGATTAGAGCAACCCTGGAGGTGGAGGAACAGGTGCTAGCCATGCATTCCAACACCATGAAAAATCCAATACAGCTCTGAGCCACGTGTGCAAATATGTCACACTTTTTGAAATTTGTTGTATTGTTCAAGACATTATTATTTTGATTCTCTGTTAGAAGAGCTAAGCTTAATCCTATCATGCTACTAGTATTCTTACATTCAGACACAAGTGCAATATTTTGTTTCCTAATACATACCTCCACAATATTTTTGGGAATTTCATAAAATCCAATTTGTGTATTTCTGTTAAGAGTGCAGTTGGGTGGGGGTGTGTGATAACTATAAATAAGGTATTTATCTCAATATGGTTGGCAAAATAAGTGTGACTGAAGCTTTTACAAGATATTCTGTAAAGCTCTGTCCAAGAGAATTTTATCAATTTGCCCAGTTTATTTCCTTAGCAGAAATTTTCTGCTGTGTAATTCGCCTTACTAATATTTGTTTTTATCTGTACTTGTAATTCTGATAACTACCCCAATCAGCACTTGGCGTCTTCCATTATAACACTCTGTAATCACTCTAATTTCAGCCTAGGACACTTTTTCTCACCCAAAGCCTCTCAGATAAGAGGCTCTCCCAGGCTTTCAGTTTCCTGATACCCTGGCTTATCTCAGCACACTACAGGAAGTGATGATAGCATGCAGCAGTTTATTATTTTATACATATTCTACCTCTGAACATTTGAAAATTAACTAGTGATCAATTTACCACTAGGCATACTAAAGGAAGGGAAGTCATTATCACTATTGAAAAAAAAGCTGACGTAGATGTAATGCTCCAAATATAACTATCAGGAAGTTTGGAAGTCTCTTCCCTCATATAACTGATGCTTTAGTAGGAAGACAAACATTTCAAAAGCAATCACCCAATTCTTTAAATTACTTTTTTTTTTTTAAAGGACTATGCAGAGAAATGCAGAGATTTTACGGGAGCATATCTAGTGACACTGAACAGGTTTGGAGAATCCTAAAAGATTTTCTAAAGGGATCAGGACCCAAGCCAAGCTCTGAAGCGGGTAGCAATTAGGAAATGGTGGAATGCAAGAGCATTTCCGACAGAAGGAAAGCATTTGTGGAAACTTCAAGCCAGAAAGGGCATACAGCTTTTAGGAAACACTAGTTGACTTTCACATCTAGAATTAAGAGAGCCAGGGGCAAGTTAGCACTAGACGGAGTTGATAAAGTAGGCAAGGGCCAGACCATGCCTGACCCTGGAGGCCATTGCGATGATTCACTATTTATTCTAAGGACAGTGAAAACTATTTAAATGTTTTAGTGACATGTGTGTACTCATAAGGTAACATTAATTATATTTTTGTGTCTCAGCTTTACCGCAGAGGGGAGAATCAATACAAGAGAGGAGGAAAGATGAAATAAAAAGATAAGCAAAGGACATCTGCCAGCTGGGATGACAGAAGCCTGGGCATGGCAGTTGATAATGTAGGCGGAGTAAAATGAAGAGATTCCACTCATTCAGAGCGGCAGGAGTTTAGATGTGATAGATCAAGGAGAAAGGAATGTCATAGATACCTCTCAGGTTTCTAGCTTGCATAATCAAGTATAAAATGTGGTCATTTATTCGGATAGAGCACACTGGAGGAGGTGTGGGTTTAGTAGGAAAGTAATGAATTAAATTTTGAATAAATTGAGTTTGAAATTCCATTAGGACACTCTGGAGGTGTAGTTTAAAAGGCAGCAATATATGCAAGTCTGAACTGTCTAGGTAGGAGGAGAGAAAGAAATATTAAGAGAGGGAGAGGGAGAGGGAGAGGGAGGGGGAGAGGGAGGGGGAGAAAGAGAGAGAGAGAGAGAGAGAGAGAGAGAGAGAGAGAGAGAATACTCCATGTGTGGATGGTAAATTAAGTCATTAATTTGCTCATTTCACCAATATATATTGAAAATTCCCCTCCCTTCCAATGCAATACTACATCAGGCTAAATTATTCCGTAGCTAAGCATATTTTTATGTACCTGTTGGCCATTTTGATATCTTCTTTCAAAAAACTGTTTATTTAGTCTTTCTACCATTTTTTAATCAGACTGTTTTGTTGTTGAGTTGTATGAGTTTTAAATATATTTTGGGTATTAACTCTTTATATAATAGATAATTGGCAAATATGTTCTCTTATTACATAGGTTGACTTTTCATTTTTTTATTGTTTTATTTTCTGTGCAAAAGCTTTTTCGTTTGATGCAAATTTCACTTGTTGATTTTTGATTTTGTTCCTTATGCTTTTAATGTCTTATTAAAAAATATCTTCACCCATACCAATGTCAAGAAGCTTCTTCCCTATATTTTCTTCTGGATCATTATGGTATCAAGTCTCATGCTTACATCTGTAATTCATTTTGTGTTAATTTTTACAGTAATGTAAGATAGGGGACTAATTACATTTTTCTGCATGTGTTTATTCAGTTTCCTAACACTTTTTGTTGAAGAGACCATCTTTTCCTCATTGAATGTTTAAAATACATAAGGAACCACTCAATCACAACAACAAAATACATAAACAACTCAGAAACAAAGACAACAATTAAAAACCTATAAGTGGTCAGAGCAACTAAATAGACATTTTTCCAAACAAGACATCCAAGTGATCAACAAGTACATGAAAAGATGCTCAGTATAACTAGTCACCAGGGAAATGAATATCAAATTCATAATGAAATATAACTTCACACTGGTAGAATGGCTATCATCCAGAAAACAATAAATAAATATTGGGGAGGATGTGAAGATAAGGGAACCCTTGTACACTGTTGGTGGGAATGTAAATTAGTACAGCCACTACAGAAAACAGTATGGAGGGACTTCAAAAAATTAAAAATAGAATTAACTTATAATCCAGCAATCCCACTTCTGGGTATATTCAAAGAAAATAAAAATAACAAATTGAAGAGATATTCATATATGTCACAGTATTACTCATAATAACCAAGATTAGGAAAGAAAATATAATATTATTCTGCCATGAAAAAGAAAGAAATCATGCCATTTGGAGCTTTGACAGATAGAGTAAGAGAAATACTCTATGGTATCAGTTATATGTGAATCTAAAAAACATATAAACTCCATTACAAATAGAGTAGTCTGGTGGTTACCAGAGGCTAGAGGGTAGGTAAACTGGAGAGATGTTGTTTAAGGGGACAGACTTGGAACTAATAGATAAATAAATCCTGAATATCTAATGCACGCCATAGTGATTATAGACAACAACACTGTATTATAACTTCAAAGCTCCCAAGAAACTAGATCTTAGGTGTTTCCACCACATACACACACAGAAAAAGATAACCATGTGACATGACTTATAGTGACAACTGGCTGTGGTAACCACACATTTATTCATTTATATATTATTAAATATATGTTTCTATTGATTTCAGAGAGAAAGGAAGAGGGAGAGAAAGATGGAAACATCAATAATGAGAGAGAATCATTGATCAGCTGCTCTGTGCACACCCTCCACTGGGGACCACGTCCGCAATCCGAGCATGTGCCCTGACCGGAAATCAACTGTGACCTCCTGGTTCTTAGGTCCAGACTCAACCACTGAGCAACACCAGTCGGGTGGTCACCAGCTTCATTCTGATAAAACAATCTTCCAAAACGAACCTGTCCCCTAAATATTCTCTTTTGAAAATCTATCTTTGCATGCCAATCCTCCCCAGCATCTACTGAGTGTTAAAAAATAAAATACTGTGCTTTTTAAATACAGTTCTCCATTATTTAGCACACAACACATTCATTCAGCTTTCTGTTTCAGATAAAGAGAACAGTAGTCTCTTTGTAAATGTTTCCATAAGGAGTGATCAGAAGTGGTCCATATGGACTGAGTGGTTAAAAAAGAGGAGCTAACAATGATCGCTGGAGTTTTCAACATGGCTTTATTGGTAATGTTGCAGAGTCCTTTCCATTCAGTTCTGAGTGACTCAGACTATAGTAGTTGGAGTGGTGAGTGGGAGTTGTTGAAAAGGGAGATACAGAAGAGAGGATGTTGTTTTTGTTTGGTTAAATGCACTTTTTAAAAAATTTTAGAATGCTTTTAGATGACAGCAGAATTGCAACCATAGTACAGATTTCCCCTGTACTCCACATCCAGCTTCTCCTGTTGTTAAAATCTTATGTTAGAGAATACTGTTGTTAGATACCTCACTGTCAACAGAACAGACAGTGGGTAGTTATGATTCAACAGCTAGAGGGGAAACTGAGGCTAAAGGATTTTTGCTGTTTGAATAATCATTGCTTCCTTTCCCCACACTGTCAATTATATTCAGGGAAACCCTAATGTGTCTTTCCCATTCCAAAAAATGGACACCGATGTTGGAGCAGAAGCTACTGTTACCAGTTCATGTTAACCAAGGCTATGATAGCACATCTCTGTAAACCATGGTGTCCTCATCATTTCACTTAAACTCTGATTCCCATTTCTAAATGCTTTCAGATTCTCATTCTAAATAATTTGACTGACAAGCTCCTGTGCCCAACAAAAGGTGACAGAACTTGAGGCTGAGATGCTTTATTTCTTTCTCTGATGACTTCCCTTCAGCTCCCTTTACTATAGCACATTAGGAGGGGACAAGAGTGAAACCCGGGACTTATGGTGACTAGAACACTTTGGCTCCTTCCAGTGACGGGAAATGCATCATTCAGAAATGTTTGTGATTACAAATGGGTACATGGATGTATTAGAGAATGCAATTTAGCCCTAGCTGGTTTGGCTAAGTGGCTACAGCATCAGCCCAGGGACTGAAGGGTCTCAGGTTCAGTTTTGGCCATGGGCACATTCCTTGGTTGCAGGCTCAGTCTCTGATCTGAGCACGTGCAGGAGGCAACCAATCGATGTGTCTCCCTCACATCACTCTCTCTCTGTTTCTCCCCCTCTCTTCCACTCTCTCTAAAAAGCAATGAAAAAAATATCCTCGGGGGAGGATTAATAACAACAACAAAAAACAACAAAAGAATTTAATTGTAAAGCAATATCATACTTTAATAAATATCCTCAAGGAACATTAAAAGTCAAAAGTGAAGATTTTAAGAAAGAAGCATCTGAGACAAGGAATTGAACATGCAACAGGCTACATCCAAAAAAGTTCCCTCACATCTGGGAGGTAGTGCATACGCCAAGCTTCCCCGAACAGTCGTCAAGGACCCCGGCCGAGCAAAACTGTTTCCTCTTCCTGCCTGCCTTATGCCATTTCCTTCACATCAGGGAGCAGGAGCATTCTCTCCTTTAAATGGATCCTCCTAATGCATAGTTTTTCCTCCTTTCTCTGAAACCAAGGTTTATATGCGACACAGCCAGGTTTCCCAAAACGTCAGAACGACAGCATCGGAAAAGGCACACTTAGGTGGATCAAGAAACCTCGCATTGTTGTCATACACAGCTTGCAAGAAACACGAAATCGGGGCCAAAAAACCTGGAGATGTTCTTATTTTCTGCTTCCCTGCTTCTCTTTGATCAGAACCTTTTTCTACGTGTCTTGCCTTTTTTCTCACTCACCTTAGCACCGTATTGCTGAATGCTGATGAGGTCTGACTTGGGTCAGCTCTAGCCCATCATTTTCTGGTAATCTGCTTGGGCAATAAATGTTGGCTGAAATTGCAAGAAAATTGGTAAGCTCAGCGCCACCCCCATGGATAGAGAGAAAAGCTGCTACCCACAGGTAGAGAGTAGCTCTGCAAACCACTCTATAAGGAATGTCACTGGAGTGCCCAGGGGATAGGAGTGTAATCCAAGAATGACAGACACTTGAGTTGGATGCTATGCTTTTGTCTTTCACTAATAGATTAAGCTAAATTTAGAGAAGGACGTGTAGACCCCAGAAAAGGATTGTGCCAACCATTGGCTTAAAAAAAAAAGCCAGGCACAAGTGTTGCATGGAATTCTGCCAAGTCTGCTCTGTGCCATTTCACTTTAGGAGCACAAGTCATTCTATCTGAAAGGAAACAAAAAATCCCAGGACACACATTAACAGAGAAACATCGCTCATTGTTATTCATGCAATTCCTAACACTCAGAGGGCACCTGCACACTGGGGACGTTTTCTCAGACGGCATCCTAGTTCTTTCACATGCTGTTGCATCTGCAAGCTCAGAGCATAGTTCTACCCCGGACCTCCGCCCATCGGGGCAGTGTGGGACAGCAGGAGGAACTCTGGAACCTCAGTCCACAGGGCAGCGATGCAGTGGTGGGTTCCTCCACTTAGCAAGCATAAATCCGTGTGAGGTACACAATCATAGATCTGAAAGCTGGGATGAAACATTAGGCAGGGAAGTTATTTTCACCCCATTGTGCTGAAAAGGAAGCTAAATCCTTTTATACATGGATTATAATTTGTCGAAGGCTACCCAAGGAAGGGGTGATTGGAAAGACTGCAAATGTCTTTTTCTCTTTCCTGAAAAGGATTTTAATATCTACTTCACCAGCTTCAAAAAATATCACGGGGAGGGAATGTCTGGCGTCATGCCTGTGAAATGTGAAGCATTATGCAAAGGTAAGGGGCTACTCCATGTGGAGATCTGAGTGACTTGAAAGGGGGAAGGTCTGTACTAAGAAAAAAGCATAAAAGATATCATTCATCCAGCTTTTCTGCCCCAAATTGTCCTGGCCCAGATAAAGTTGCTTCTTTGAAGATTAAACCTCCTTTTAGAGGCAAACCCCAACCAATGACTGTTCAACGTGAGAGGAATGAAGGCCTGACCCTCAGCCTCGGTGTGGAAGAAAACTCAGAACCACTATCTCAGCCATTTTTATCAATGCAACTTGGCGGGGGGGGGGGGGGAATTCCATTGAGATGGCATCGTAGCCAACCTTCCTTTCTACCCAATCCTGCTTCCTTCCTTTCTGTTCAAGCTGTATTGCTCTCAAGAGCATTTCCTAATAAACTCATCATACAAACTTCCATCTCCTAGCACACTCCCTAGAGAAGCTGATTTGTGACTCAGAGATCTTTTTTTCTTAGGAGAAAATGAGCATTTTACAAATACTGCATTGGTTGAAGGGTAGTTGGTATGTGAATAAAACTAGCTGTTACTCCCCTACCATTGCACTTGCTTCCTATAAGGGAGCTATGCGCTCAAAAGCCCTCTGATCAATGTGGTTTGAAGTATGTGTCTTAATCTAGGGCACCCCCTGTGCTCTCCTTCCCAAGTCTAAGGTCACCATGTCTGTTAAGCACCCTGAAACCTGAACACCTGATTGGTCACAGTCTCAGCAGGTACTCAGAAATCCATGGCATTTCAATGCTGCAAAGGTAACCAAGTGTAACAGGGTTTATTGTTCCCTCTCCCTATAATTAACATTTTAAGGCAGGAGAAAGTTAAGCCTAGAAGAGTTAACTAAATGAAACCAGGGCCTCCCCTTTTATTACACAGCAGAGGTGAAGTACGACTGAGGCCGTATATGATTCGAACATTCTTGCTGGGTATTTCAATCTCAGTCATGAGAAGATACTGGTGCCTGGGGGAAGTGACCTAATGTAGGTGCAAGACAGTGATCGCTTTTGGTACAATCCGTGAATGACATCAGAGACCCACTGAGGGAGAACTGGTTCTGAGAGAAGGGAGGCTCTGGGGAGGCAGGTATGGTTTAAACTACTGGGAATGGAGAAGAGAAAAATTGATATCTTAAAAAAATAGGTGCATGACTCAGTGGTTGAGCGTCAAGCTATGAACCAAGAAGTCACCATTTGATTCCCCGTCAGGGCACATTCCTGGGTTGCGGGCTTGATCCCAACTGTGGGGTAATTCCTCAGTGTGGGGTGTGCAGAAGGCAGCCTATCAATAATTCTCTCTCATCATTGATGTATCTACTTCTCTCTCCCGCTCCCTTTCTCTCTGAAATCAGTAAAAATATCTTTAAAATAATAATTTTTTTAGAAAAAACTACCAAAACAGTTACTATCCCATCCCAGGGATCTGCTAACCACCAGAGTAGAAGAAGAATGGAAGGGGAAGAAGGGAAAAAAGCATACAGGTAAAAAGGAAAGAAGCCACTGTACCTTACTGAAGTGCAGATGAAAAGACTCAGAGATAGCCAAATGGATGCTGTTCCCTGAACAGCATTTGTCTTCCAGCTGAGCTTGGGGTGGAAAGAGCTCACTTTCTAGCTGCTAGTCATTGCTCTCAGAATGCCTTAGCCACAGCATCTGTCCAGACTCTTCAGTGAGTGTGCCACGCTGATATACAGTCAACAGTCCAGTGACAGGTCAGCTGTGATAATGCATTATTCTACATAATGACATAACGTGTCCATGCCCGCACTGATAGGACATCATCCCCCACCACCCCTCCCCGCATGACTGCTCTGTTACTCTGGTTGCAAAGATTTTGTCAGGTCTGCCAGATGTGGAGAGCTTCCTCCTGAGCCCTGCGTCTGCATTAATCATATCTGGGCAGTCGAGTCTGGATCCTGAGCAGGAGGGAGACCTGACTGTCCTGTAACAGGTTACAAACCAAAATGTCCAGCCTGTTATTATACACTGACACTGGCCCAGTCAAGGAAATGGACATTGTCTGTAGCCCGTGGGTTGGATACCACATGTTGAGCAAACAAAATATATCTACATGTGGAATTCAAGCAGAAGGCTAATTTTACTTTATAATGTACACAGTACTCTCAATTGTTTATCAAGTGCTTTACTATTATTTATATCACTAGAGTCTTGGAAGGTAGGTAAGATAAATACTATTGCTATTTTATAGGGGAAGAAAATGCAATCTATGAGATGAAATGACTTTTTTATAATCATATACCCAGGGAATGGGAAAGAATAAACGCTAATCTGAGCCCTAGACTCATGGTCTTTTCCTCCTATGTTACATATACTCTGTTTCTCTACGAAGGTCTCCTTTTCCCTGGTTGGCTGCTTCTGCTCTCTTGACCCCGCCCCCACTATGACATCCTGCTCTGCCCATTAGTGGCTTTGATCTGCCACTTGGTTCTAAACTTAGTGCTGGCCTTCACCTTGTTTTGTTCTTGAAATTGCAAATCTTTCAGATTTTGTCTTCTAGCCTCGTTCACTACTGCTGAAGCCTAGCACAGCCGATGTCCAACTAAAAATAATAGAGTATGAAACACGGCTTATTACATTACTTGGTATTTCAGTTAGCGCCAATGGAATACAGAAGTGTGACATTTGAATGTGGATTCTATTGGACACTATTGAACAATTAAGCCTGGAGAAGGACAGCAGAACTTATCTAGACTTTGACTCGACATGCTTATTTGTTTTCCTTTCCAGCTCTAATAAGCAGCCAAGTCCTCACAAATGTGAAAGCTGGGAAACACTAAGCATTGCTGAGAAGATGAGGAACAGTAAGCATTGCTGAAAGGAACAAATTAAATGTCTACTGTGTGCCTCTGTGGAAGGAACTTTCTAGATGTTGTCTCATGGAGTACCTAAAGTGGCAGGAAGAACTATAATTGGAAATGACATACAATGAACAGAAATGATGTAGAAGTGATTCATAATAATTTGACAGTCACTTTGAAAACTAGAAGCTGGAAACTGAAACATTCCAGTAGGTGTGGAAGCTCAGCCATTGAAAGAGATGGATGTTTCCAATTAGCCGTGGTAATGACATACATCTACCATTTTCTTGAGATTCTACATTGTGCCACACTCTCTAACAATAACTATAGATGGTATAAACAATACTTACAGCAGCCCTCAGAGGCAGATTTCAGAATTGCAGTCTATTTTAGTTGGCAGAAGGATAGCCTGGGAAGACCACACAAGTAGAATACAGTGAATCCCTATTTTCATCAAGGCCAACTAAGAAGCATCACATACAGCATAGAAGCTCTAAGGATGATAACACTTACCATTCAGGCCACATGGCTTCAAAAGGAACTGATAGGCAAATAGCTCATAGGGGGTCCTTATAAAGCGCAGAGCAAACACAGGGTTGAGACAAGGGCAGATGTTTCGGCAAAGAGAGAGAAGAAAGTAAGGTTTGTGTCCCTGCTAAGGCTTGGCCACCAAGCCAATCTAGAGCTGCATTGAGAACAATTTCCTCCATGTTTTTTATATATTTTATTTTTTCAGGGGAGAGATTAGTTGTCTTTTAGCTCCCCCCTCTTTTTTTTTACTTTCTCTAAACATTCCCCTTGAAAAACTACAGCTTATCTTGGCTGAGCATAAAAAGCATTTGTCCTCATTCTACCCAGGGGCTATAATGAGCCAAAGAAAAGGCAGAGTGGAGAGAGCATCAGCCCCAGGAGAGCTGTGGATACAGGAAGACAGGCACTGAAGAGATGGATGAGACACAGCTGTGATCAGCTGAGACCTCCCTCCTAAACTCATTCTCTTTCCATTCATTCTCCTTCCAAATTTCCAGTTTCCCTAATAAGCTTGCCCCCAAAACTCTCTGCTTAACCTCCCAAATTGCTAAGACTCAGGAGTCTAGAGGACAGGGCAGAACTGGGTCATCTTGCCCCTACTAGGTTTTTGAAAAAGTCTCATTGTTAAGTTCGATTAAGTACCTAAATAATTGGCTGAGAAAAAGCAAGCCTTCAATAAATTGTAATTTATTCCTAAAGGACAACTCTGAGCTCACCTGCCTCAAATCAAAGAATGCTGCAACTTTGAAAATCAAATGGAACACACACGGGAACTTAAGAACAACAAAAATACAGAGCTAGAACCCAAGGCTCTCCACTACTCAAAAATAAACACTTTCAGGCAGCAGGGGGTCAGCCTTTGTCAGGCTGGCTCTGAGCTCTACCAGTGGGTATAAAAAGAACCTGTGGCTTTACTTCAGCAGTTTTGTGGTCAGAGAGTTACTGCTTTTTTCACTTCGTGAATTTGCTGAGTTCTCAGGAAGGCCAGCATAAAAAAAAAAAAAAATCAATGCCAGGTGCTTCCAGAGGAAATGCTTCCAAGGATTCTGATGTTGTCACCTCCTCATGGGAGGGAGGGGAGGTGATTTGACATCATCGCTGTTTATTGACATAGAAATGAAATGTGATAATATCTGCTCTTTCTCCTGAGATGACGAAAGAAGTTCTAGACAGAAGTTGACACGTTGCCCCGTGAATAGGACCTTTTGTTATTGAGAAGAACATCCCTCGGTGGCTTCCCCAAATGATTCATATAAAATGGGTACCTCTGCTGTGAAGTCCAGGATTAATAAGATGAGAAATATGGTATAGAGTCCCCTGTCATGCAAGGCTTCTTACTTCATCTATTCCTTCATTAAACAAATATCTGGGAGGCAATTAATATGTAGTAAGCACTGTGCTACATATTGGGAATCAAGTGTAAACAATAATAGTAAAGATACTGTAGTAATAATAACCTGAATAACTCATATATATTAAATGCTTAACAGTATTCAGCCTGCCAGAAACTATGCCTGAAATTTATGTACATTTTCTCATTAAGTTGTCTCTTTTAAAAAAGCCCTTGAGGGAGATAGATACTTTTATTTTCTAACTGGAGGCCCAGTTCATGAAAGTCGTGCACAGGTTGGGTCCCTTTGCCTGGCCGGCGATCAGAGCCAATCAGGGATGGGCCAGAGAGGAGGCAATGGTCGCCAGGCTGGACGCAGAAGGAACAGATGCTGGACGCCAACGCTGCCATCATTGGCGCCCTGCCACCGCGCAGTTCCCCACCTCCTTCCCTCACCACCCCACTGCCACTGTGGTGGGCCAATTGGGGCCTGCCAGCTGGGGAGAAGGACAGCCACCACTCCAAGGAGGAAGTTGGCCCTTGGCACCCCTGGGAAAGGGGCCACAACCACCCACTCCCAGTTCCCTGTCCCAACCCAGGGGCTAGGGGGAGGGACTGCAGAAGGTTGACTAGCCAGGGGAGGTTGGCTATGGGAGCGCACTGACCACCAGGGGACAGTTCCTGCTTTGAGCATCTGCCCCTGGTGGTCAGTGCACATGATAGTGACCGGTCATTTGTGTTGTTGAGGCTTTTATATATATAGACTAGGAGCCCAGTGCATTAAAATTCATACACTGGAGAGGGGGTCCCTCAGCCCGGCCTGACCCCTCGTACAGTCCGGGAGCTCTCAGGGGTGGGAAGCGACCCAGAAATCAAAGGAAGGTGATGCCTCATCACACCTCTGCTGCTGCCACTGCTGGCAGCACAAGCCTCAGCCGTCCCTGGTTACCTGAGCTTCGGGCAGGCCCTGGGTGGCTGGGCAGCTGATATCCAAGGCTTGCCTATGCCTTAGGTTGGCCCTGGGTGGCTGGGGGAGTGAGGGGTCTGGGAGACTCTGGAGGCAGGCATGTGGAGTGGCCTTGCTGTTCACCTCCCACCCCAGCGGGGCTGAGGGGACTGGGCACCACCATCATGTGGCTGTGGGCACTTCCATATTTGAGGGTGTGGTAGTCAATTAGCATATTCCGTCCTATTGGCTGTGGGCATCGTCATGTGCAATGGCGTGAGGGTCAACTAGCATATTCTCTCTTTATTAGATAGGATTTTCTAGATGAAAAAATTGAATCTTAGAGTAAATATTTTGCCTGAGTTCCCAATAGTACAATATAATGAAACCAGGATTCATCCAAGTTGATGGACTCTAGAAAGAACACAGATTTGATT
This sequence comes from Murina feae, assembly GCA_004026665.1. Classification (NCBI taxonomy): domain Eukaryota; kingdom Metazoa; phylum Chordata; class Mammalia; order Chiroptera; family Vespertilionidae; genus Murina; species Murina feae. Next base: position 15,375 of record PVJC01013837.1, read on the forward strand.
ACTGTAATACTACCCCTTGGTCACTTTTCAGAGATTTGGTTCATCAAAAACTATATTTTGTTAAGGAAGGAGACTTGATTTTTCCGTCATCTTTAATGTGAAAATACTATTCGGCTTTTCTTTAGAGTAAAGGGAATTGAGATCAGTTGCTCACCAGGAATATTCACAGGATCTCTAGTTACAGAAAAGATTTCATTACAGGTTCAAAGAATATCACATTTCAAAGGACTTAGAGATCTTTTCATTACTATTCAATTTACTATTTTTAGTATAAAACAAATATATTTATTTATATTTAGTACAATATTTTATTTTAAATAAAAAATTGCTGGTAACCACAGGTTAACAAAGAGACACTTATAATGGAATAATAATAAAAGGATAATATGCAAATTGACCCTAACAGCAGGACAACTGAGAATGACTCGTTACTATGACACACACTGACCACCAGGGTGCAGATGCTCAATGCAGGAGCTGTCCCTGGTGGTCAGTGCGCTCCTACAGGGGGAGCTCTGCTCAGCTACAAGCCAGGCTGACAGCTGCCAGTACAGTGAAGCTGCCAGTACTGGCTTCTCAGCAGCACTAATGATGTCCAACTAAAGCTTAGGCCTGCTCCCTGCTGGCAAGTGGACATCTCCTGAGAGCTCCTGGGCTGCCAGAGGGATGTCTGACTGACAGCTTAGGCCTCATCCCCTGGGGAGCGGGCATAAGCCAGCAGGTGGACATCCTCTAAGCACAGGCCTGGCTAGTGGACCCCCAAGTGCACAAATTTTTGTGCACCAGGCCTCTAGTAATGAAATAATGTTCAGCCATAAAAAAAGGAATGAAGTCTAGCTACATGTTACAACATATGAAAACATTATACTGAGTGCAAGAAGCCAGTCACAAAAGACCACAGATCGAGGGATTCCATTCATAGGAAATCTCCACAAGAGGAAAATCTAGAGAGACACAAAGTAGATGATCAGTTCCCTGGAGCCAGGGGGGCAGGTGGGACGTTATATGTCATAGCTACAAGGCTCAGGGCTTCTTTGGGAGGTGATAAAAATGTTCTAAAATCGACTGTGGTAAATGGTTGTGTGAAGGCAACTTAGAAGCCTCAAACCTGCATTCTGACACAAATGCTTACAAGCCTATAATTAAACCCCAACCCCCTGCCTGCCTGTGCCCTAGCCCTGAAAATCCTGTTTCCCTGAATACTTATCTTGCAGGGGCCATAAACCATGCACAGCTCCCACAAAGGTGGCTGACTGCTGACGCCAGCCGGGGGCCTTCTAACGTAGTCTCACCTCCCCCTTACCGCCGGAAAGCTCACGGAAAGCCTGGGAACTGGGAACAAATAACTTAGTGCCCTTTGGAAGAGAAAGCCCCACTGGCTGCAATGGGTGCTCAGCTTTGGGAACCAATTCCCCTGTGCCACAACACCAGTGCTCCTGCAATGAAGTGTGTCTTCTGAACCGCCTGAGTGCCTGGTTGTATGCCTTCGTGTGGCCTGGGAATTTTGCCATAACAGTTGGACATATTTGTGATAAGCCATGAAATGTATGGTTTAAATGGGTGACTTGTATTCTATGTCTCAATACAACTATCTTGTAAAGAAAGGCAGGCAAGAGTAGAGAGAAGCATGGACCTCCATCTTGGGTGAACTCCTCAGTCAAGTACACAAACATTCTCAACTATTTTAAGCCATTTTATGAATAACACTTATAAAAATACATGCACAAATAATAATTGATAAGTAATGCATAAATAAATTTTAATGTAAAAAGTAAACTAATCATGAATATATACAGTACAAATGCAAAGGTTTTGCACATAATTTCTCTATTTGCTGTTTTCCAAATCCCATTTGTTACCCCAGAGATAAAATCACTGTTATTGATTTGGTATTTAGTCATGTAGGTTTTATTTTATATGTATTTTAATGTACAGCGTTTTTCCTTATTTAATTTTCATGTACAAATTTCTATTATTAGATTACTTTTTTTCACTGAAGAATATATCTTGGAAACTCTGTCCTTTAAATTGAATACATCATCATTTACTTACCTGTTCACCTATTGAAAAACATTTGAGTGATTTCTAAGCTTGAGTTATTAGAAGGAATGCTTCAGTAAGTTTCCCTATACAAATGTCAACTTGCAAAAGTATTAATCTACACTAATAAAAGAGAAACATGCAAATTAACCATCACTCCCTCACTCCGCTACACACACCAGCCAATCAGAGTGACTATGCAAATTAACCCAACAGAGATGGTGATTAATTTGCATAAATAGGCACTGAGCCAAGCCTGAAGACGAATGAAGATGGCAGCGGCCACAGAGCTGAAGCGAGCAGGAGGCTGGGGTTGCTCCCGGTGATGGAAGAAGCCAAGCTTCCCCCCGGCCCTGTACTCTGCTCAAGGAGTGGCAACCCAAGCCTCCAGCCCGCCCTGGGGTCTGCTCAAGGAGGGGTTGGGAGCCTGGGTCACAGGGCCCTGGGTCGCCAAAGGCAACCCAGGCTTCCAGTCCGCCTTGGGCTCTGCTGGAAGAGCTGGAAAAAAATAAGAGGGGCTGGGAGCAGCTGGAGCGGAGAAGCCACGTCTCACAGCTGCGGCTGGGTACCAGGGGAGAACCGGTGCTGGCACCCAGAGGAAGGAAGGCCTATTTCACGAATCTTTGTGCAACAGGCCACTAGTATTCCTACAAAGCATATCTTAGAAAGGGCATCTTGGCAACATAAAAGATATGTACGTTTTTGTTATTACTTTTTCCCCAAATGTTCTTAGTCTTACACCTTGTCTCTTCCATTTCAACTTTAGAATCAATTTATCAGGTCCATGAAGGAACTGTGAATAATTGATTGGGAATATCATAGAGATGAATTCATTAAAAAGACATGCTAGAAGAATGACATTGAAAGACATTTAGGATATATATTATTACATGAAAAAAGAAGGTAGTACAACTTTTAAAAGTATGGCCCCTGCCCTAACCAGTTTGGCTCAATGGATAAAGTGTCAGCCTGCAGACTCCAGTGTCCTGGGTTCGATTCCAGTCAAGGGCATGTACCTTGGTTGCAGGCACATCCCCAGTAGGGAGTGTGCAGGAGGCAGCTGATCGATGTTTCTCTCTCATCGATGTTTCTAACTCTCTATTCCTCTCCCTTCCTCTCTGTAAAAAATCAGTAAAATATATTTAAAGATAAATAAAAAATAAAAAAATAAAAGTATGGCCCCATTGGAAGAGAAATAAATCTATTAATCTAGATACTCCTTAATCTAGATACTCCTAGAAAGAAATGTACCAGGAAATTAGTAGAGATTATCACTAATTGAAAGGAACACAATTTTTTATGTCCTTATATTTTTAACTGACATTTTAGCACAAAATGAAAGTCTGTTAACATTCATATCTCTAGAAGCAGCAATATATCTGGAAAAACTCTCTAATTGAAACCAACCAGTTCGTGTAAGTATAGTCTATTTACTTCCAGAAAGAAGAGTGGATGTGGGCTGCCTAACTTTATCATCCAATTCTTATGTAAATAAAATATGTTCCTCATTGCCTAAAGATACTATGTTGGGTGGCAGTAAATAAGAAAAAATAAAGTGGGAATTCATTGTTAAAGATTTCAACAGAAACTGCTAATATTGTACTACCAAAAAAAAAAAAAAAATGTGCTGGCTGATCTCACTTTAAATTTACGACCACAAGCCTCAAGTAGGCCTTCAGGGTTCCTACCAATTCTTCATTTTCCCACTCAGATCACTTTCCCTTCTTCCCAGCTTGTGCTTCTCATTTCATAGAAATCTGCAATCAGGACATAGCTTCCATATCCTCATACCTCTTCTGTGTTTATCAACTTGCCTCTCTTTGTCTTCAGAAACTCCTGAATGGATGGAATGTCCATCACACAAGAAAATGGGTGAGTTGTGTCTGGAATCTAAAGTCAGTCCATCAAACTGTGCTCTGGATCCTGCACACAGCTTATACTCCAGCAATTATAACTTCCCTTTATTCATTTCCATTGCACTATGCAGTGAATATAGAAAGTATAACCTCTAAATAAGAAAAAAACTTAGTTATATTTCTATTTTATTCTAGATACTTATATTTTAAGAGTTCATGGTGAAAATAGAACTAACACTGTCTTCGTATGACCAATCAATTAACAAGTGTAACAATCAAGGTGACAAAGTTTTTACTGCTTATTACCCACATCAATCCCTTGTTCCTGACAATCTCATTTATTACATTATTCCCATCAGCATTCAAACATGATGTACTATATCCTACATTAAAAAAATAAATTATTTTTTACCTGACATCACATCTAGTTATTGCCCCATTTCTTTGATCCTTTCTTTGGGAAATCGCAAACAAATTTAAAAAATTGTCTTTTACCACTATTTCTCCCCTGATTCTTTTTTGAATGCTCTCTGAGAAAGTTTTCATTCCTATCTCCCCACTAAGCAATTTTTGTCAAGTCATCAAGTATCTTATTATCTGTCTCCATGTTACCAAATCCAACAGACAATTATAATCTGCTTCTAATTCAGTTCCTCTACAGCATTTGACATGGGCGATCTTGCCCTCTTTTGAAATACTCTTCACCCATCCTTGAGATTCCATACTAGCCTGCTTTTCCTCCATCTGTTTACCACATGGATCTTCCTCTATTACTCAGCACCTAAATATTGCAGTGCCCCAGGCTCAATCTTTACTTCCTTCCTAGGTGTGGTCTTGACCAGTTATGTAGCTTTAAATTCCATATTCATTCTAATTTCTTAAAAAAGTGTTTAGTCCCAGTTTCTCCCTGAACTAAAAACTCACAAAATCTACTACCTGTGACATAACTTCACTCAGATTTCAAATAGACATCTTAAATTTATCTTGTACAAACTGAAATTTTGCATGTGTTTTCTCTAGCTGAATAAATTATATCACGAGTCACTTAGGTTCTTGGGCCGAATGACTTGGAATTCTGTGACTCTTCTCTTTCTTTCACACTCTACATCCAATCCGTTGGTCTTATCTTCAAAATATATCCCACCTCCAAACTTTATCCTTCACTTCCACAACAACCACTCTGTAATTTATCACCTCAACTACTGCAATGCCCTCTGACTTCTCTCTTCTCTCACTCTCTACCTACTGTGGCCCATTCTTCATAGCACCACTGGAATGGCAATATAAAATATAAATTAGAGCTTTCTCTTCTCACCCGGAATAAAACTCAAAGTCATTAGCATGGCCTTTGAGCCTGCTGCTTTCTCTCCCACATGTTTCTTTCTGACATTGTCCTCTTCACTCACCACGTTCCATTCCTACTGGCCTACTTGCTATACCACTAACATGTGATGCCTTGAAGACTTGGGACACACTGAATCCATCAGCTTCTTTCTTTCCAGCATCACTTTCTAACTATATTTAGGCTTCTTTTCAAATATCACCTCCTTAGAAAGGCCTTCTGTGATTACTGTATATAAATAGCAAATGCCTCAAACTTTGCCTATATTTATTTATTTTCTGTATCCTACCAGACAACAAAGTATATCAGGAGAAGAATTTGGGTTCTTGGCTATATTCCTAATGCCTATATCATTACCTGGCAGGTAGTAGGCAATCAATAAATACTTTTTGGATAAGTGAATAAAATAACGCATGTTTCCTGTGTCACCTACTTTCTTATCAGTACTTTCAGCTCATTGCTAGGGTATGCCTTTAAGGTTGGACATTTCACCCAATAATTAGAAAGCCATGGTAGCAGTTACCTAGAATCACAAGGACATTGTATATGGAGATCATCATAAGTACTGAGGTAATATATTAACATATGAGAAATAAATGTCTTCCCAGGAGCCCACTCTATTCAGTGCTTTTGAGAAACAATATACAGCCTTTGGTCTTATCAAGAAAATATATTTCCTCGAGGCCCCTGGTCCCTTGGTAGGTTACGGTAATAATTTCGTTTGAGTAAAATCCCAGGACTCGAAATGCTAATTCTATTCCTAGTTCGGTTAATTACTAGCTGTGTGACATTGGCCATGTGGCTCCACCCTCTCTGGGCTTCGGATTTCTCACCTGCGAAACCAAAGCAATTATACTGACATTGCTTCCCAGGGAAGTTATAAGGAACAGTTAATGATAATAATCATTAACGATTTATTTCCATCTTCATTGGGTATTAATTAAGTGCTACTGTGTTCAGAATTCTATTAATTCAGTAAGGAGCAGAATGGATGGATAACAAAGAATATATCAGACATTATATTCTCCCTAATGGAATATCTATTATAAAACATAAAAAGCAAGCAATAGCATCATGCCAAAGAAAAATAATAATTGCCTTCTATATGGTTACAGTTTCCTGTCATCTTTTCTATTTACCCCAAAGTTTACTCTTTCAGCTATAAAATGATAGGAGAAAAAGGCGATTATGGCATAATTTCACAGAATTTCAGATCTTTGAAAGACCCCAGCAGTTCTCTGCCTCTAGCTCAACATTTCACTTTAGAGATAAGGTAATTGACAACCAAAGAGGTTTGAGAGTTTTCCAAGTTCACCAGGTTGGATCTCTGATCTCCTAATCCCCAGTTCAGTCTGCTGGCTGATATGCCAGCCTGCTCTTTATTGTCTGAAAGAAGAGCATGGTGGCTAGATTCCATTGCAAGCAGCACGCATGGCCAATTCTTTTTAGTGAGAAGCTCAGTAATTTCAGGCTATTTGTTTACAGGTAGTTTGGGCCCTAGAATGAGTTCTCATAGACAATGATGAGCTATAAATTAACATTTTTAAATCCTTTACCATTTTTTATCTAAAAATTCTTCTAGGCTCATTGTACTATTTTAGTTCACCCTAATGGTAACCATACAAGAGAGAGGTATTATCATATGTACTAATCTAATCTAATAAAAGAGAAATATGCAAATTAACCATCACTCTGAGACCGCTAAAGCACGCCCACCAGCCAAGCCATGCCCACCAGCCAATCAGAGAAACTGTATGCAAATTAACGCAGCCAAGATGGTGGCCAGCAGCCACAGAGATAGAGCAAACAGGAGGCTTCTATTGCACCAGTGATCAAATTAAAACTGCCTGCCTAGGCTGGCTGGGCCTCTGCTCAAGTTAAAAATGTTTCAATTATAGAAGCCATGGAGCTAAAGCAAACAGGAGGCTTTGTTGCCTGCCTAGGCCTCCACTCAAGGCAACAAATTTTTGATTATAGAAGATAAATAAAGCTCAGAAACCTGATTCCAGCCAGCCTCACTGGAACATTGGGTCAATGGGAGCTGTGGGCAGCCTGAAAATGGCCCTCAGCCCCTCACCCAGCTGGCTACACTCCTATGAGGTGAGGGTTCCTACTGGGGGGCTTGGCCAGCCTGCAAACAGCCATCAGCTCCTCCCCCAGGCTGGCCAGACACACCAGCAGGTGGACATCCCCCAAAGGGTCCCAGACTGTGAGAGGGCACAGGCCGGGCTGAGGGACCACCACAAGTGCACAAATTTTTGTGCACCAGGCCCCTACTGTTTAATAAATAAAAATATTTTATACTTATTTAATAGTTGAATATCTGGAACTTTATGTAACATGATTAAAATGCAAATAAGACTTTAATCTAGATTTATCTAGTTCCCAAATTCTTTATTTACCACTACACAAATATATGAGGGAATTTGTGCTTCAGTAGAAACCTATGCATTTTCTATAGCTGGGGCCAGCAAACTTTTTCTTAAAGGGTCCAAGAGTAAATATGTTAGGTTTGTATAAGGTTACATCTATTCACACTATCATTTAACATAATAAGCAATGAGTAAACAATGGACATGGTTATGTTCCAATCAATCCTGATTTCTAAAAATAGGTGGCTTGCCCTCAGCTACAGTTCTATCTCCTAGACCAGAGCTCTGAGTTATCTGGTTCTGACTCTATGGGGGCTATCCTACCACTAGCACTTGGTGGTTTCAGATAACTCATAGCGATGAAAAATAATTACTGTCCATAGACGGTACATTCTGCTTGTCAGGGCTTCCACCAATTTTCCTCTCCCACTGAAGCCAGTTTTATCCTCCAAGTGCACATTCATTGCAATCGTCTTGATTGACACCTATCTTGGGATTCCCTTTGAACTGATTTGACATCTACTGGTCTCCTTATTAATGAATGAAATAAAATCTTCAATGCTCTTCTTCCCCTCACCCACTGTTGCTCATTGTTATGCCCATAAATGCACTTAGAGTCATCTTTAACTCTTCTGTGTGTATCAATTTACCTTTCATTTCTGTCATCCTGTAGAACACTTATGGTAGTCAGTTGCATTTGAACTTAACAAAAAGATATGCACATGTTCAATGTATCTGAGAGTCACTGTATTATCTTTTGGAAAAGTTATGCTTTAACAACAGTATAGCAAAAAAAAAAAAGCAATAGCATATTCTCCGTACTATATATCCAGTCTTGTAAAAATTTTGTATCATTTATTTTTCTTCTTAGGTTGGGGAGAAGTGAACAAACACATGTTTCTGAGTCTCTAGAGACTCAGAGATCCTCTGGGCCTGACACTGTCCGTTAGTTGCAAGGTGCCGTTACTTTCCTTTCTCTTATGCAGCATGAAGGTTGCTTCATATCAATCATGTCAGTGCATGTCATAACAGAGGACATCGACACAATTTACTTATCTTTTATGACACAAAGTTGATAGGAAGGAAGAAAGTTGCCAAAGTGATAAAGTGGTCTCTTCCATATATTTGACAGAGGTATTCTCCATTTTATGCTTAGCTGGTGTGCTGATGACAAAGCACATTGATTCCATCAATAATCATATTTCCTCACACCATCCACCTCTCCCACTGTCAGCTCCCTCATCCTTTAGTAATGGACTCACCAGGGCTGGCAATGGACAGCTATTTATAGGTAAATCCTAAGAGTCTCAAGGTTAGAAATAAATTTTAAGGGTCACCTTTTTCAAGATAACAACTAAAAACACAATAATACCATCACAATTATAAGAGCTAACATATATTCCTCACTTGTTTGTGCCAGGCAATTAAAAAAAATGTTATATGTAAAATGCTCCAGACAGAACACCTATTGTCTTGACATAATTATTAATCTTCTCCTCAATCACCAAAGTAACTCAATAGGGATGATAAGTAATGGGATTGCCCCATTTCTCTGAGGCATTTGATTTGCTCTTTATACAGTTTTATGAAGTACCTTAAAGATAAATACACAGAAAGAATGTCCCTAAGAGCATAAAGCTAGTGAGTAGCAAAGTTCAAATTTCAACCTGGAAAGCCTGACCACACATTAACAACTGGATTAGTTTTCCATTTGCATACCACATATGAAACAGTACAGCCACGTGGGCATCCACTGAAAGTGAGCCCACCATCTCGGAGGGGAACCATTTCTGGATAATACTCTGGAAAGTTCTCTTGCTTATTAGGCTGAAATCTATACCCTTTCGTCGTTTCAGACACCTGAACAAAAAAATAAATTAAAACTAAACTGCAAAAGGCCTTTTTATTTTATGTCAAGAAGGGACATTCATTAGCATTTTTCATTCTTTCATAGCAGTTTAGATTCTTATGTTATGTAACACTCTTTGAACCAACCTTTACAGAAAATGTGGGTGAACATTTTACACAGGCACCATTTGGTAGAACAGTGATTACTTAGGAATTGTCTCTTGAACTTGACCAACAAGCAGAAGTTCTGGTTATTATGATGATAATGAAAGCACTAAAAAATGTGTATTTCTCCCCCTTTTTCAGAGCTTTACGTGGCAGACCTGTCAGATTTATCATATTAGACATTATGTTTTGAAAACACTTTTGTTCACAAGGTTTAGCCAACTACAGAAAACCATGTCATTGAGCTTCACCTAAAAGAAGATAAACATATGAACATGTGTGGGAAATGGGAAAATTCGCTGGCCAACAAAGGAAGTATCTGAGTTAGCTACAGTTTTTGGTGACTAAGTTAAAGGAAATATGTATGAGAAGAGCCAAGTCCTCATTTTCAAAAACATTTCTCAAATGTATTTTCCTTTTTTCCTTCCTGGGGTTTGTGATCAGATTATCCAGCTCTAAAGCAGCCAAGACATCCACCTGAGTATATTTATTTTTAAGAGCATTACATTAAATTCATTGTGTTTTTTTATTGAAGGATGGAAGAATTTTGATTGCCAACTTTAGCACCCTCTTAAAAATAACAGCTTTGAAGTTCAGTGTAGCGCAGAAGCTTTTAAACTTCATGTTCCATTTGCCTGTGGCAAAATTTGACCTCTTTCCTCAAGCCTGCCATTTAAATTTCTACTTTATTCCCCTCATAGCCTTAGAAACAAATCAACAATTACTGTTAAACAGGAATCTTTATAGTTTAAATATCACGAACTCTTATTTGGTTACTGAAACATTGTACATTTAATTACATTTATTTCAAAAATCCATGTTTTCAATCTGAGAGAAAATATGCTGTAAACTTCAAAACTGGTTCACCATTGGAGAAGGCAGTGTGTTTCACAATGCTTCCTAGAGATTTTGTGCAACTTGGAACTAGAACATGTTCCATTTTAGGGGAGCTGTCTGAGTTCAACTGGGCTGCTCTAGCAGAATACCATTCCCTACATGGCTCATAAACAACAGAAATTTAGTTTTCACAGCTCTGAAGTCTTAGATCAAGGTTATCAGCAGACTGGGTATCTGATGAGGGCCAGATCTCTGGTTCATAGATTGACATAATCTCACTGTGTCCTCATATGGAAAAGGGAAGAACTTTGGTCTCTTCAGCATCTTAAACTGGCACCAATCCCATTCACAAGGGCTCTACTTCATGTCTTCATCATCTACTTAAGGCTCATCTCCAAATACTATCACATTGGGGTGTAGGGCTTCAACGTATGAATTTTTAGGGAACACAAACCTTCAAGCTAGGGTTGGAGCGACTTGCTTCTATACATTTTCAATATCAGTGCCACTACTTTGCACAAAGTCAGGGAGTACTATTCTTATTATATTTTATATACTCCAGGGGTACTTTATAAGATTGCCCTCTTAGACTTAGTAACTTTATGTAAATATTCTGATGACCTTGGCCATGGTCAAAATTGCCAAGGTCATTTAGAAAGGAAGAACATGTGGCAACATTATTAAAAGGATAAATTTCAAGGACATGTAAGTTAGAGGACAATGATTAAGCATAATTTAACGTAACTGGAAATTTAATTTTCCAATGTTTTTGGATCCTGAAGTTGAGCCATCTTGGCAAAAACTATTTTTAATACAGCAAAATTGCATAAAATCCTTGCTGTTAAGTAATCAAATCACTTCTAAAACTCAAGAAAAAACATACCATTAGTTTTGTTTAAAAATTTAATAAATTGTGGCATTGTTCTTTCTATTTTTTGTAAGTTAATTATTTTCTAGCTCACCAGTCCACTTGGCCTTATAGAACTGAGCTCATATTCAAAATAGACTACTTCATGATTTCGAGTTATTGCTGAATAAGTCAATTTTCCCTTTTAAGTTCTTGGCGGCTCCATGATTACACAGGATGTAAAATGACTGTCATTTCTAGCCCAGTGACTTGTGGTGTCTATTAAAAACACCTGGCAGACATATCTGACGTTTGGATGGGATGACTGCTCTAAAGCAGGTGTTTACCAGAATAGGGCAATAAGCGATATTACAATTAGGGATGTCAAGGGTATATTTAAAACCCAATGCATGTCTAGTGCCAATTAAGATACAATGACCTAACTAAAAGCCCATTGTAAATTGATCTCACAATATTCGAATAAAGAAATTTGACAGAACTTGGACATGAACTGGAAGTCTATTTTAGCCTAGAAGCATGCTCACAAACACTTCAGGGCTAGTAGGTGTTAAAAGAAATGTTATTAAGGAATAGAACTCCAGATGGTCTTAGGAACAGGTATGATAAGCACAATGAAAGCCTGAGAAACTTTATGAATAACAGATACACACAAACAAACAAACAAACAAACAAGCAATGAATGAGATGCTAAGACTTATGCCTCGTATAAAGAGGTTGAGGAGTTTAAAACAAATATGGCATATAAAAAAAATCAAGAATTTTCCCAGAGAAAGATGAATAAAAATAATTCCAGTGAAGGCCAAGGGAGAAAGAGAAAATAGGTTGTTTTCCTGGTATGTCATTTATGTACTCTGCTGTCCCCAAGATGAGCATATATAGTCACTACCCTATATAATAATCCTATATAATAAAAGGATAATATGCAAATTGACCCTAACAGCAGAATGACCGGGAATGACTGGTCACTGTGACACACACTGACCACCAGGAGACAGACACTCAATGCAGGAGCTGCCCCTAGTGGTCAGTGTGCTTCCACAGGGGAAGCTCTGCTTAGCCACAAGCCTGGCTTATGGCTGCCAGTACAGTGGTGGTGGTGGAAGCCTCTCCCACTTCCTCAGCAGCGCTAAGGATGTCTGACTGTAGCTTAGGCTTGCTCCCTACTGGCAAGTGGACATTCCCAGAGTGCTCCTGGGCTGCCAGAGGGATGTCTGACTGCCAGCTTAGGCCCATTCCCCTGAATGGGAATGGGAGTGGGCCTAAGCCAGCAGATGGACATCCCCGAGGGGTCCCAGACTGCGAGAGGGCACATGCTGGGCTGAGGGACCCCCCTGAGTGCACAAATTTTTGTGCACTGGGCCTCTAGTTATTTTATATTAGCTTTGAATTATGGATCACTTTAAGCATGTATAATACTAGACAGAATGGTAAAATAAAGTTTCCTATACCACAAATCTATTATCATTTATGACCAAACTTGTTTGATTCTAATTCCCACCCACTTTCCACATTTTCTCTTTTATACTCAAATATCAAACATCATATAATTTTGTCTATAAAAATTGTTATAATTCTCTAAAATATGAGAGCTCCTATTTTTTTAAATATATTTTATTGATTTTTTACAGAGAGGAAGGGAGAGGGATAGAGAGTTAGAAACATCAATGAGAGAGAAACATTGATCAGCTGTCTCCTGCACACTTCCCACTGGGGATATGCCCACAACCAAGGTAAATGCCCTTGACTGAAATCAAACCTGGGACCCTTGAGTCTGCAGGTCGACGCACTATCCACTGAGCCAAACTGGTCAGGGCGAGAGCTCCTATTTTTAACTATTCATATCATCATAACATCTAAAAATTTAACAATAGATTTTTAGTATCATCTACTGTGCAGATAGTTTAAATTTTCAGTTGTATCATAAATGTAAAATATCTTCTATTTTATGCTTAGATTTTGTGTGAACAAGGATTTAATGTCCACATAGTACAAATGTTTGATGTTTTTAAAACTCATTTTCTTTAAACTCTTATTCCCATCCCTTTCTCCTTCTCTTTCTTGTCTTGTGCTCCTGTTGCATTGCTATGGTTTAGATTTTGTTGACATGGTGTTTAACTTCACGGTCTTTAACCTCGTCGTCTATGCTGTGCATGTGCTACAATTTAAGAACTGGATTTTGAATCTTAATCAAATGTACAATTGCTTTGGTTTTGCTTTTAGTTTTAGCATTGCTACTGCATAGATTATATTGAGTTCTTTCATCAGAGGCATAAATCTCTAGTTATCTCTCAGTTTGTGATATTAGCAGCTATTAATCCTCAGTTCTTAAATATTGCAAAATAGCATGTCTCCTAATCCTGTCCTGGAAATGGGCAGGAGGAATTCAGCAGAGAGAGAAGCAAAGTCACTATGCAGAGTTTCTATCCCATGGTGGAGTTGAGTCCGGCATAGTATCAAGCTAATCGCAGTTCATTTGTCCATTGTGTGGAGTCCACCTGGCTGTGGCCAGTGAAGAACATGGGCGCGCACCCCCTGCAATAAGAGTCCCAACAGAGCAAGAGGGCCAATAGGGGACACTTGCTTTGTTTAGTAGCTTATGTATTTCAGACTTCATACCCCTGCAGTGGCCACGCCTGTTCTGGCCAATGACTGGCTCCCAGGTATGATGGACAGACAAGCACTTTTCCACATCACCCAGACTTTACTGGGCACGTGTCTATCGTCCAGTCCTTTCTCCTATCTATCTGCAGGGAACAGACCTGGAGAATGTTAAACTGCAGTTCCCTGGCACAAATAGCATGCCTATATTATCTGGCTTTTCCTTTACTCAAGTTAATTAATAACCAGGTTATTACAATGGTCTCACTGCTGTGAGCAATAGCTATTATATTTCAATGTATAATGATAAAATTATATAGAGAAAAATCAGCTGCAACATAAACATCACCAGACAAGTCTACCCAATTGACAAATGAGGAATCTTGTTTTCAGCTGAATACTGGTAATTGTACACTTGTTGTTAAAAACCCACTTTTACTAATGGCAAGTCAGTATTCCTCTTTCTGGATTTTAATTAAGCTTTGAAATGAAATAGTTCCTTAGAGAATATTTTGTCATCAAAAAACAAACACAATAAAATGTATACAATAATTTTAATTCTTCTAAGAGAATCAATGCAATATAACTTTTACATAACTACTTTTTGGGTATCTAATCTAATAAAAGAGTAATATGCAAATAAACCATCACTCCAAGACACCTAAGCCATGCCCACCAGCCAAGCCACACCCATCAGCCAATCAGAGAAGCTGAATGCAAATTAACCCAGCCACAATGGCGACCAGCAGCCATGGAGTTAGAGCAAACGGGAGGCCAGCGATGGAGGAAACTGCCTGCCTAGGCCGGCTGGGCCTCTGCTCAAGGCAACAATGTTTCAATTATAGAAGCCACGGAGCTGAAACAAACAGGAGGCTTTGTTGCCTGCCTAGGCCTCAGCTCAAAGAAACAAAGTTTTGATTATAGAAGATAAATAAACCCCGGCCGGAAACCTAATTCCAGACAGCCTTGCTGGGACGTTGGGTCAATGGGAGCTGTGAGAAGCCTGAAAATGGGCCTCAGCCCCTCACCCAGGCTGGCCACCCCCCATGGGGTAAGGGTCTCCACTGGGGGGGGCTTGGCCAGCCTGCAAACAATCATCAAACCCTCACCCAGGCTGGCCAGGCATGCCAGCAGGTGGACATCCCCCAAGCAGTCCCAGACTGCGAGAGGGCACAGGCCAGGCTGAGGGACCCCCCCCCCCCCAAAGTGCATAAATTTTTGTGCACCGGGTCCCTAGTGTTTACATAATAAAGGAAGTATATTGAGACTCAGGAATCATTGCTTTATAAAACATTTAATACATTTTGGCCCCTGAGTGTTCAGTTGTAAAATAAAGGAATTATAGTAAGAGCATTTGACAAATTTCAACACCTACTTATGATTCAATTCCTCACAAAATAATAATGAAAAATCTCTTTGCTCATAAACACCTTATAACTAAAATTACTTCATGGATGTACTTTTCCTCATAGAGATCAAAATCATATTATATAAAGCATTAGGAATTAAATGAGTACAAAGGATAAGAAATATTGATGAAAGGTTTTAAAAAATAGACTACTGAAATGAAATAGACCCAAATATACACAAAGACTGAATCACAATTGAGATGCATTTCCAGAGGAACAAAATGAAGAATGAACTAATCAATAATTGTGACAATTGGCTAGCCATCTGAAAAAAATACATAAAATTGGAGCTTTACCCCATATCATAAAGAAAGATCAATTTTAGATGAATATGTGTAAAACAAGCTTTAATAAAATTTAGAAATATAGTGCTCTTAATATAAAATAAACACAAAAGTATAGACTATAAAAGAAAAAATTAATACATTTGACAGTATTAAAGTGTATAATTTTTTGTAGATCAAAGAGCAAATAGTACAAGGCACACACAGGGAAATGTACATACAATATTAAAAATGATAAAGCATTATTATCTAAAACTTGTAAATGTCTACTTTGCATTGATACACAATAGAAAAGAAAGAAAATGTGCGTAAGTAAATAATAGATTAAATGAATTTTTTGTCAACATATGAGCTAAACCTCAAAGTAATCAGAAAAATTAAAATAATGTGATATCACTTCTCACCAATCAAATTGGCAATTTTATAAAGATACAATAAAAAGAGCATATACTATAAGATATCAGGATCAATTATAAATATATAATTAAGAGAGTTTGCTGTGAGTGCAAAAAAGAAAAAAATATACAGATTAACCAGTGAAACAAAATCAAGAGAGCACAAATAGACCCATACATATATGGTCACCTGTTTTTTGACAAAGGTGACACTGTAATGCAGTAGATATTCACATAAAAATATGTGTCTTGATTTTCATCTCACACCATTACCAAATTTAAAAAAACACATTTCAAGTGTATCAAATATTAAATGTAACATGTAAAACAATAAACCATTTGAATAAAAATAGAAGAAAATATTTATTCTCTGTTTGTGGACAAAGATTTCTTAATACGGCACCAAAAGTACGATCCATACAGAAAAAGAGATAAAGAATTACATTATAAGAAAATAAATGATAGTTATCGAGACAGCCCTAGTAGAATGAAAAGGCATCACATGAAATGGAAGAATATACTTATTAGCTGTGCGATTCCTACATTTAGCAAAAAACCACACTCAGAATAAAGGACTCTTAGAAGACAAGAAGAAAAAGAATAACAAAACAGTAGATAATGCGCCAATGACATGACCATGCAACACCACAGAAGACAATATCCTTACATATGAATTGGTTTAAGCTTTCCTAGAAATGCAAATTAAAGCCTCAAAGAGAAACCACTGTAACCACAAAGGCTAAATTGGAAAAGTCAGAAAACAACCGCTATGTTGACACAGCAGAATAACAAGAATTCTCATGCTCCGCTGATGAGAGTGTAAACTGGTGTAACCACTCTGCAACACCCTTTACTGAAGGTGCAAAATCCAGGATTCATCAATTCTACTTCTAGGTACACACTGACCCAAAATTATCTACATGTTTACCCAAAGGCTAGTATTAAAATATTTATTGCAGTACTGCTGGAAATAACTCCAAACTGGAAATAACCCAAATGTCCATCAACAGTAGAATGAATATATGTAAATCTCAGTATACTTACAGAGTGGAATCTATACATCGATGACAATGAATAATCTATAAAAACTAGCAAAGCCACGGTTTAATCTCAAAGCATAATGTTCAACCAATGAAGTCAAATGCAACTAAATGGATGGCATGATTCTGTTTATAAAACATTTAAAAGATGTGTAAAATGTTTGTATGCTGTCAGAAGGTAGGATTATGATTACCTTTTAGGAGATAATAACTGGGAAGGAGAATAATGCCAACTCCTGGAGTGACTATTGTAATATCTACAAAAAATTCACATACTCAATATGTTCCATGTATTCGACCACTAGGTATGGACCCGTTAAAGATGCATATATATATTCACCAAAGGTCATCAACCAGTATTTTTACCATAACACTATTTAATCATAACAGGCTAAAATAATGCAAATGTACATCTACAAGAGAACAGATAAATAAATTGTGCAATAAGTAGGTAGTAGTTCACTGATGCAGGCAAGTTATTTCAGGCAATGGGAGCAACAGTTCATGGGAGTTAACAGTAAATGATGTGGACGCTGAGTTATGGAAGATGAAAATAGAGACAGACAGGGGCTGGGCTGAAGGGTCTATTAATTTGAACTTGACAATGAAAGCAGTTTGTATGAGAACCCCATTTCAGGGCCTGCACATCTAGGGACTAGGAGAGACAGGGACTGGGAAATACAAAAGCTTAGAAGCAATAGCTGCCACATACTGGATGTTCCCCACATGCCAGACATGGTCATTAACTCACCTAATTCCTATGAGGCAATGACAATCACATAAATTCACACATAAATCTCACAGTCTATGTTGGGTGAAAGAAGTCAAAACAAAACAAGCAACAAAAAATATACTATGTGATTCCATTTAGATTACTTAGACAACCATTTTATAGAGATAGATATCTGAGTACTAGTAATTGTTGCACATGGAGAGGATGGTAACTAAAGGGGGGGATGTGGAAGCTCTTGTCTATTTGATGGGGGTATTAGCTAGACAAGTATATCCAATTTGTGATCATTAACTGAACTGTATATTATGATCTGTACCCTGCTATGTATGTATGTTACCTTGAAACAAAGAGCATTAGACAAAACATAAGTTAAAAACCACATGATGCACATGGGATTGGCAATAATTATAAAATCAGATACCATTACATGTTTGTAAGAAGAGCAGTTTGTGCAAACCTTCATGGGGAGAGTATAAATTTGTGCAACCTGCCTGGAGTGAACTCTGGTAGTATTTAATGAAAGTTAAGGATGCTTGTATCATTCTACCCAGCAATTCAGTAATTGGATATATATTCCAGAAAAATTCCATGCCACTTACAAAGGGATATATACACGAGGCTGTTCATAATAGTCTTGTTTGTGGTAGGAAGTGTTGGCCACCTACTTGTCCGTCAGCAGGGTAATGGATAAGTAAAATCTTGTAGACGTACAAGAAGGAACATCAGACAGCATTTAGATGTAATGAATTCAATTAAGATACACCGAGATATAAAATATGTCAAAAGAGAGAGAGTGAGAAGAAAGAGAGAAAGAAAACAAAGGTCAGCTATTTCACAGAATCGTCCCTCAAAAATATGCACATCACAATCCCTAGAACCTATAAACATGTTATCTTACATGGCAAAAGGAACTTCGTAAATATGATATGAGGGCCTTGAGATTGGGAAGTTGTCCTGAATTATTTGGGTGGACCAAATAATATCTTATAGGTCTTAAAAGTGCAACAAGAAAGCAGAAGTCAGAGTGATGTTCTGCGAAAAGGATGTCACTCACCACTGCTGGCTTTGAAGACGGAGGAAGGGGACCATGAGCCAAGGAATGCAGATTCCAGAACCTGGAAAAAGCAAGGAAACACATTCTTTCTTTACCCCTAAAGCCTCCAGAATGGAATATAGCTCCAAAACCTTTACTTTTGCCCAGTGAACTTATGTCAGACTTGTAACCTACAGAACTGCAAGATAAATAAATTTACATTGTTTTAAGCTACCAGGTTTGTGGTAAGCAGTTACAGTGACAATAAAAAACTAACATCCATGTCAAAGACTGGGAGGATACGGATTGGATGGGGGGACAGGAGGAATAACAATAAATTAAACAGAAGATGGACTTTGCTTGAATAGATATTTAGTGAATTTGAAATTTTACAAAAAGAATTACATTATTAACTAATCCAGTTAATTAAAAGGTTAGAACAGAAACACCTTTTTGCCCTACGAATTCTGAAATTCCTTGTTCTTAATGTTCTATAAAAGAGGCTTCTTTCTCAAATCATGGAAGCTAAGAGAAAACACATTAATCACATTTTTCTGTCTTTTAAATAGAAATCACATTTCATAAAACAAATGTCAAGAATGGAACTCAGTCATTGAATGGAATACAAGCGCCTGCATGAGGCGGGAGTCGCTGGAAGCCAGGCAAGGTGCAGCTGACAAGCAGTCATTTCCACTTCACGTGTGACTGAGGGGCTCATTTTCAATCCTGCTCCGCATTAGATGGGAAAATCTAAAGTGTGGTTCAGCATTATTTTTATTCTCCTTCTCAGAAACCTACTGAGCTTTGATTTTTTCCCTTTTATCCATGTCTTAAAAGTATATATATGAAAAGTGAAAAACACTTATATAATCAGCTGTTATGATGAGCCAGATCTTTATTTCTGGTTGTTGGTTTTTTTTGTTGTTGTTTTTTTGTTGTTGTTTTTTTCATTTAATCCTTCCAAAATTCTAATAGGCTTTACAAGAAAACGTCACTTTGTTGATGCCAAAATTGAGTCAAGAAAGGTAACACACTAAAATAATACAATTAACTGATAGAGCCTAGATTCGAAGTTGTTCTGATTCCAAAGCTCTTTTTATTATATCAAATTACCTCGATTTTAATTTATAGAGGGGAACACTTTCTTTTCTTCAAAGGCAGTGAATAAAATCACCATTAGTTATCAAGAGTGATTCCCAAACATATGACAATATACATATACTCTGACTTACGTTGAACAAAAATATGGCCTAAATATGAATTTTAAGTTCAAATAAAAATTGTCAGTCTCCTGTTTAAACATCATTTCCTTCGAAGTTTTAGAAAAAGCATTTAGAGATAAAGATCGTTTTAGATTGGTTTTAGAATGTAACTAAAAGTTGTCTGTTCTCTGACATCTTAATTAAACTATTTCCCGTGCCCTTTAATGGAACAGAGAAGCCAATTCAAATTGAGATTCTACTTTTGAACCTAAAACAAATATAAACATTATTTTAAAAGTTAATCCAGCACTCTTTTCTTAGCATGATTATTGTTTATTTGCTATATTCAATCGCACTGATTCCCCATTTATAGGATCCTGGTCTCCATGAACCAAAATTGCATGAACAAAATCAATAGGACCCTCATATATGTTATGCAAATTGGCAGAGAGAAAAGTTCCTTGATATTTCATTACATTACCCCTGGTCTCTTAGAAAGCAGTGCCCGAGATAAGCTGTTATGGTTCGTAAATGGTTGGGGTTTTGCTCAGATAGCGCTTTCTAACAATGTTAGGAATTATTCACTCCAGTAATAATCCCTCTGTGTTCTGGTGGGAATCCTGGGAGTGTCTGAGTGCCTACTGCTGGTCACAGATACCGTGGGCTACTCCCACTAGCACTGGGAATGGTTCCTGATGTCATTAACATCCAACTCTTCAACAAAATATCTGCCCTAAAACTAAAACAAACCTAACTAGCAACTACTCCTTCTTTTGAAAAGTGTCTGTATTATGACTCATTGTAACACTTTCTAGAGAGTTTTGTGCATCTATCTCCTGGTAAAGCAGTTCAGTTGTGTAGCATTTAGACCTGGTGCTGCAAAGTTACCAAAGCACAAAAGTGGAATATTAATATTGCCATTATTGGCTTTTCTTTGTTCTCTTTAACCTGTATTTTTAATTTTTATTAATTAATTTTAAAACCCAAGTATACAAGAAGAGTGCCGACTAATCTAAACTAATAAAAGCGAAATAGTAAAATTAACCGTTTCTCCGAGACAGGGTAAGCCACGCCCACCAGCCAATCAGAGCGGCTGTATGCAAATTAGCCCAGCCAACATGGCGGCCGCCACTCACGGACCTGAGTAAACGTTTAGGCAGCGTCCCTGGCAGCAGGAGCGAAAACGATACTGTTTTCGGCCCTTGGCGGGCAGGCTCCGAAACATGTTTCAATAATGTAACAATCATAGAATCCTCGGGAGCTGAAGGGAACAGCAGCCTGGCCTGCCTTACTAAGAGTAACAAAGTCTCATTATAGACGCTGCGCTGTGAGGTGAAGCAGAGGAGGTTTTGTTACCTCAGCCCACCTCAGCTTAAAGGAACAGAACCTGCATCCAGCCAGCCTTGCTGGGACGTTGGGTCAATGGGAGCTGTAGGCAGCTTTAAAGCCCCTCACCCAGCCTGGTCAGGCACACCAGCAGGTGGACATCCCCCGAGGGGTCCCAGACTGCGAGAGGGCACAGGCCGGGCTGAGGGACCTCCCGAGTGCACAGAGCGGCTGCAGGGCGGGACAGTGCAGGACCCAGGACCCGTGAGTGGGAAAGAGGCGGCAGGGTTGGAGGGCACCGGGAAGCGGGTAAGAGGCGGCAGGGTCGGCAGCCTGCTTGGTGGGCTTCTCAGGCCCTTTGCAGGGCACCGGGAAGCAGGAAAGCAAGGCTGCAGGGGTCGGGGTCCTGCTTGGCAGCTATCCAGACCCCTTGGCAGCACTGGGAAGTGGGAAAGGAAGGCAGCAGGGGACGGGTGAGTGGGAAAGAGTTGGCGGCCTGCTTGGCGGCTTCCCAGGTCCCTTCCGGGGATCAGGGAGCAGGAAAAGGCTGGCCTGACCACGAGGCGGGGTTTTCCCTGCTTTCTGGTGGCTGGAGGAAGATGGGCAGTAGGCAAGCTTGGGAGGCAGGCCGCACC
>PVJC01013838.1:0-37357 GCA_004026665.1 Murina feae
GCATTTTGGCTGCTTCCCTTTCTGAGTTAGGTGATTACTGAGAGGAATTAACCTCTAAGCCACTTGTTTATGAGAGTCAGCTGTGTCTACAGTGGGAGAACTTCTGTGCTGGAGACACCCTTATGGGGCAAGAGTTGTTTCAGTGGGGCTTTTGTGCTCACTGCATCTGCCCCGAGTGTGTTCCTTGTGGATCTGAGTTTTGTTTAGTATGGTCCCTCTCTGGCCACTGGGTGAGGCTGGCTCTTGCATCTTTAAGGAGGTGTTGATTTAGCCTTTGCCTTAGGCTACTCAGCCTTTTATATGCAAAAGCCTCTGATGCAACTTGGGAGGGGCGGGGCCTCGGAGAGTTTGCAGGGCAGGGGGGAGCAAATAGCTATGGCGCTTCTCAGCCCCATGCTAAGAGACACGGGGTATCTGTGTCCCATGGTAATTGCTGCAAGCAACGCTGAGAGAAACCCGCTTTGGATTTCCTCCTGGTGCCAGTCAGTCCCCCTTCTCTGGGTGTCTGGGTCCTCAGAAACTCGCTTGGAACTGGAGTTCAGATCCACTGGGAACTTGTGGCTCTCTCCGTTTTGGAAAAGAACCACGTCCTCCGGCACCAGCCCTCTCCCCGAGCCCCATGTGCGCGCCTCCGTACCTCTGTACTTTGCTTCTGCTGCTCCTCCGAGTCTCAGATTCTTTCTAGTTGTAGGATTTTCACTCAGCCAGCCTTCCTGTGGTTGTGAGTGGTGTCCGTGTTTTCTTTTCGTGGGTATTCTGAAATAGTTGTTCATGGCTGCATTTACGGTGTTTACCTTATGCCGCCATCTTACTGTCTCTTGATTAACATTTTTTAAACTAACACTTAGAACATGTTTAAAAATTTTGCATCTTTAAGAAATGATATTGGTTATTTAGGGAAATGATATTGGTTAAAAGAAGATGGCCAGTTTTAAGTGTTTCATGGAGGGTTGCAATTCATTTTAGAAGATCATGAGATTAGTTCTTGTGCATTTTATATTTGAGCTGCCTGTGGAATATCTTAGAGGAGACAAATCCTAAGTAATAAAAGCCTAATATGCTAAGTATCCATTCATCCGTTCAACCAATCAAAGCGTAATATCTTAATGATATGCTAAGGCCGCTCAACTACTTGCTATAACCAGCACTGACCACCAGGAGTCAGATACTCCAACTGGTAGGTTAGCTTGCTGCTGGAGTCCAGCCAGTCGGGACTGAGTGAGACGGGCCGGACACGCTCTGGAGCCCCACTGTGGTACCTCCCTGGCTGGCCAACCTCCTGCATTCCTCCCTGGGCCTGATCATGCACTGGTGGGGTCCCTTGGCCTGGCCTGTGCCCTCTCGCAGTCTTGGACCCCTCAGGGGATGTCAGAAAGCCGGTTATGACCCGATCTTGCAGGCCAGGCTTCGGGACCCTACTGGTGCATGAATTCATGCCCTGGGCCTCTGGTATTGAGTAAAGAGTTAGGTATGCATCCTGGAGGTCAGAGGTGAGGTCTTGGTTGGAGAGAGAAGAATGTGTGAGTCATTATGGTATTGAAACCAAGGTTGCCTGATAGATTGTCAGGGGGAGAGAACAGAGCTTGAGAAGAGGAGAGAGCCAAGACTAAGACTTGAGGATGCCAACTGACCCTGGAGAGGGAGAAAGAAAGCAGCGGATGGTTGAGTCATAGAAGCTGAGGGAAGACAGTGTTTCAATGAGGGTGAGTGGGTGGATAGATGGAAAGGTTGTTTTTGTACCATCTTAGTAACTTATTGCATGAGGCCTACTAATATTTTTTTTTTCCAATTAATGGAAGAGATCCTATTTTTTAAGATTTTCTGATTGTCCAAAATTTATTTTGATTTTAAAATTTCTAGAACATTAGTGGTTGATTTAAATATAGCTATAAGAATATATTCTAAAGTGAAATGCAGTTAACTTTTTAATTTCTGTTGTATGCATGTAATTCTGTTGTAAGTTAGCATAGATAATTAAAATATAATAAGTATTTTTTATAAGAATTTTCTAGGAAAGTAATTTGCAAATGGCAATGCTTATGAAATTGTTTTTGTGTCAGTCTGTTTGTAAGATAAATCTGAACACAAAAATTATTAGATGTTTATTTTATAGTAGTGCATATTCTTTCTGTTTGAGTCTTTTCTGGTAGGGGGGAGTCACAGTTGTACGTGAAATTCTGATCCAGTAGAGTGTTAATGGTTATCAAACTTATTTGCTAATTTCCAGATATTGTAGTCTTAAATAATAATGTCATTATTTTGATAAACAAATACTGGTAAGAACTTAATAAATACAAATAGGAAATATCTTCTTTTATAGGGTATATTTCAGAAATCGCTGGGTAAAGACTGTTCACCCAGTTGTGCATCAGTACTGTTTGATCTCAAGCGCACATTCCACCTTTCAGATGCCACAGAAAGAAGATATTCTTAAGCACCGAGTGGTTGTTGTTACATTGAATACTTCCCAGTACCTCTGTCAATTGGACCTTGAACCTGGTATGCTAACTCAAGACACAGATAGGGGGTTTCTGAATGCCTAGGGCTTCTGCGTTCATTCTAGACCAGGGGTTGGCAAACTGTGGCCTATTGTCTGTTGTAAATAAAATTTTATTGGATGGAACATAGCCATGCCTAATTATTTACCTATTTATTATCTATAGATGCTTTTGTGCTGCGACAGCTTAGTTGAATAGTTGCAAAAGAGATTGTCCGGCCAAGAAAACCTAAAATATATATTGTTTGGTCCTTTACAAAAAACTAAAATTGTCAACCCCTAGTTTAGACATTTTAGACTTTTTAATGACGGCTATTCTGTTTATTCTCTAATTGATCAGATGGTATTTATTTACTATTGATTATATGAAAAATTCAAATTTGGACAATGTTGGTGTTTTTTATAGTTTCTCAAGTTTTTGCTTTAAAATACTTTTGTGTAGTGTAGACACAACAACAATCACGATTGTTGTTTTTTTACATACTATTGAGATTGTTATAAGACAGGAGCTATATAAAATTAAACTAATGTTATACAAAGTACAGCTATAAGGTGACAAAAAATTCTGATAAATATGGCAGAACTTAACCATCAAAAAATGATATCACTTTAAATTAGTTGCTTTGGAAGAATATTCATTTATTGCTGCCATATTATAATTGTTGGCGTGGCTCAACACTTTTGTTCTCTCCTTTTGGAATTGCTTTCAGGGCCAGTGACAAATTCTTTTGAACATTCTGGAAGGTAGAGACTATTCTGTTCATCTGGTATTCCTGGCACCTGGCCCAGGGTGTAGAAACCTGGAGGCTCTTGATAAACCTCTTTTTATCTTAAATAACTTCCTTTTTTGAAGGTAGATTTAATTTTAGAAAAGCTTCAAAATATTTCTGAGACATGTAAGTCTCTGAGACTGGTAAATAAAGTAGGCAGGTGATAAAACTGAGCAATACCATTGGTGGTAAAAAAAAAAAAAAAGACGTGCCTCTCAGTAATGAGACTTATTTTCTTGTGCATGCAGCTCATAGCTGGCTGGTGAGGGCAGTTACAAAAGCAGAGTTTCAAAAATGTTTTGAACAGTGACTGCATCAATTTCTTCCCAACTGACTTCTTTGAATGGAACAACACTTATTTGAAATGTAAATTTTGGTATGTTTATTTAACAATTAGTCTCATTACTTTATGGTTATACTCTGCATATTTGCCATACAGATTAAATACCCAAACCTCCTAAACAATATAGGTTTGTGTGAAGGAGTAAAGAATGGCTTTGAAGAGTGAACATATAGAAGAATACTTAGTAGAAGTCAACTATGCTTTGTTCTGGGTGTTTAATTCTCATATTAACCCTGTGGAGGGTTATTTTACAGATAAGAAAACCAAGGCTCAGGCTAAATTAGTTAGAATAATTCAAGTTCCTTTATTAGCTTAAGCAATAGGTATATTAATGTAATGATTTATCTAGTTCCTGATTCAAACCTAGCTCTATTTAATTATAATAATGAAAATAGTAGATATTTTTCACTAGTCTCAGTCTTTCCCTCCAATTTAATTCTGTTTTTATATAATCACCATCCTTAATTAGTCTTGTGGAACAATAAGCACAATTCTTTCAACAGGAAGAAAAATGCATGTGTCCATATCTTGCTTGGGCCACTGTGGGTAAATAGACAATAGTTACTAATATTTGCATTGTCAACCATAGCTGTTTGTTTAAATGGATGATTTTGCAAGTTATTACTGCATTAGAAAGTTGTATGAACAGATTGTTTGAAATTTGTTGATATTTATAGAAATAGGGATGGAAGTAGAGGCTAGGTTCTTGGGCCAACTCACAGTGGGCTGATTAATTCAAGAGTTTTATGTTAATACTCTGTTGAGAAACTTCTTTGTGTTCTTTGCTATGTTAGTAAAAAGAGGGTCCCCTCCGACCTCATTGAGTTGGCAGTAGGGGACAACTTTTTCCTTCTCTACATTGATTTTCCCCCCCTTTTAGAGGAGAAGGGACTTTTCCTCCTTTCTGTACACAGATTTCTCTGCCCCAGTATGAGTGGCAGTAACAACCAAGACGTCTTGTAGGATGCCTCCTACTGTTTGCATTTGGGGACTTGTGATAATGTACTTTTTGACATTTGTTATTAGTCTTTTTTTCCCCCAGGCATGATATTTTCATTGTAGGGTCTTCGATTAAAAAAAATATTTTAAATATATACACATGCACACACACACAGTGGGCAAAAGTAGGCTCACAGTTATTTGCATGGAAAATAATACAATAATTAATAATGCAAGAATAAACTGCATATTCACAATTGTAAACCTACTTTTGCCTCCATACTAAATCTAATCAAATTAGTGAATAAGCTAATAGATAATCTTAGATTTTAAAATTAAATTGTAACTCTACTTTATATTAGATTTTGAGTGTGATTTTCTTTATTTTAATGTCTAATACGCATATCTAGGTTAAAGTTACTTATGAACTACCATTGTTTTATTTTTGATGTTTCACCGAATAATAGTAAAAGGACTTTGGCTCTTAGTGTTTAGTTGCCAGCCCTTCTTTTTGGTGAAGAGCTGCTACCTGGTACTTTTAAAATATCTTTTAAGTATAGCAGTTCAGCTGTTAGTACTGGGGGCTTTAGCACCAGATGCCATTTATGTACCTATTATTGAGTAATATAGTTACTCCTTTTAACCTGGTTTTTAAATGATTTAAATGGATGATTTTCTAAATTGAGGATTCACAACTCTTAAATTAGCACAATAAACTCTTTCTTTAGCAGAAATGAAGAGAGAAAAAAAAAAAACACCAAACAAAACTTCTCTGGCCTCTGTTGCTGCTTTAATATGCTTTACTGTTTTTACTGTGTACTTTGTAGGGTTTTTTACGCACATTCTGTTAGATGAAGCTGCCCAGGCCATGGAGTGTGAAACCATTATGCCTCTAGCATTAGCAACTAAAGGCACTCGGATTGTCTTGGCTGGTGACCACATGCAGGTAAGTGCCCTCTGCATCATCATATTCAAAGGAACTTTGAATTATATGTTGATGTTTAATATTATTTTCTAAAATACCCAATGAAATTGTACCATGTATTATACTTTAAGTACTTTAAATATTTCTTCACTAGTAGTGAAACATACTGGTATTTTTGAAGTAAAATTATAATCCCACTACACTGTCTAACAACATTTTCATGTTTGTTAATTTGAAGTTCAGTTCTCTATATATGGATACTTGAGTCTTATTTTTTTTATAAAGCAAATTTAAATCCAAATTATCATTTTTTTTTACAATTCCCCAAGTCCTTTTCCTACATTTGTTTTCCCAAAGGGTTAATTTTTTGCTATCGTAACAAAGTGCTTAATTAAAAATAATGGTCACAGTCTCAAAACCAGGTCTGATTTTATGTATTTGTATACTATACATGAAGGAGAAATAAAATTTTTCTATTAAAATCTGTTTTACAAATCTCTTCTGCCACAGATAAGATTGAACCTATATAGTGCTGTAGCTGTCAAGACATCCAGCAAAGAGTTGAATGTATAGAGGAACAAATTTTGTTTTTATTTATTTGCAAAAAGTAATTTAATTTTGTTTTTTAGCTGTCGGGTATAAACAAGAATGGCTCCTTTTATACTTTGTCATGAGAAAAAGATTATTTTACAAATTATTTTAAAAAATTGTATTCATACGCAAAATATCCTACCAGCTCATCATTATAAATAGTTAATCAATTTTAGTGAAATAACTGCTTGACTGATTCTCCCAATGATGCAATGGGTTGCATTATTGAAATTATTGAGTAGTAGCTATTTAGTATGTTGGAGGAGCCCATAATTAACCTACTAGAGGTCCGGTGCACAAAAATTTGTGCACTCGGGGCGGGGGGTCCCTAAGCTCAGCCTGTGCCCTCTCGCAGTCTGGGACCCCTCGGGGGATGTCCACCTGCTGGCTTAGGCCCGCTCCCTGGGCGATCAGGCCTAAGCTGGCAGTCATACATTCCACTGGCAACCCGGGAGCCCTTGGGGGATGTCCACTTGCCAGTGGGGAGCAGGCCTAAGCTGCACTCGGACACCCTTAGCGCTGCTGAGGAGGCAGGAGAGGCTCCCCATCAACACTGCTGTACTGGCAGCTGGCAGCCTGGCTTGTGGCTGAGCAGAGCTCTCCCTGTGGGAGTGCACTGACAACCAGGGGCAGCTTCTGGATTGAGCGTCTGCCCCCTGGTGGTCATTGTGTGTCATAGTGACCAGTCATTCCCAGTGGTTCTGCTTTTAGGGTCAATTTGCATATTACCCTTTTATTATATAGGATAGAGCCCTGTTGCATGGGTGGGGGCCGGCTGGTTTGCCCTGAAGGGTGTCCCGGATCAGGGTGGGGGTCCCGCTGGGGTGCCTGGCCAACCTGGGTGAGGGGCTGAGGGCCATTTTCAGACTGGCCACAGCCCCTTCAAGGTGGGTGTTGCCCCTCTGGGGTTCCTGGCCAGCCTGGGTGAGGGGCTGATGGCTGTTTACAGGCTGGCCACAGCCCCCAGTGACCCAGGCTCCCATTGAGGTTGGCTGGAAGCAGGTATCTGGGGTTTATTTAGCTTCTATAATTGAAACTTTAGCAGAGGCCACAGCCCGCCTAGGCAGGCGGGAAGCTTGGCTTTCTCCATCAATGGGGCAACCAAGACTCCTGTTTGCTCTAGCTCCATGGCTGCTGGCCGACATCTTGGTTGGGTTAATTTGATTGGCTGGTGGACTTGGCTTGGAATGTAGCAGAGTGACACAAGTAGCACATTACTCTTTTATGAGATTAGATGTGTAGGAACTCTAGGTCAGTGAAATGAAAAGTTAGAAATTTCAGCCTCATTCTTCATAGTAGTAAAATTGTTCATAGAAAATGTTTTTCTTTTGCTTGTTCTAACATTCAGCATGTTGAAGTTTAGTACATCAGAAGTTTCAGCATGGTGGATTTTTAAAAATATATATGTTTTTACTGATTTTAGAGAAGAAGGTAGAGGGAGAGAGAGATAGAAACATCAGTGATAATAGAGAATCATTGATTGGCTGCCTCCTGCATGCCCCACACTGGAGCCTGCAACCAGAGTATGTGTTCTGACTGTGAATTGAACCGTGACCTTCTGGTTCATAGGTTGATGCTCAGCCACTGAGCCACAATGGCTGGGCCAGCATAGTGGATTTTTTAATGAGTAGGTTAAAAAATACTCATATATTTAATTAAGTTTTCTCTGTATGTTTGTCTGTTACAGCTCAGTCCTTTTGTTTACAGCGAGTTTGCCAGGGAGAGAAATCTTCATGTTTCATTACTTGATCGACTCTATGAGCATTACCCCGCTGAGTTCCCATGCAGGATCCTCCTCTGTGAGAACTACCGCTCCCATGAAGCTATCATCAAGTAGGTGTGAACTGCCCTTTCTGTATCACACTTCCTGTGATCTGGCTGGAGGGGACTCAAAACAGCACTGTTTCTAGGGACCAATTATTCCCAGCAGTGTTCTATGGTTTCTTGAGTTGCAGATTATGTTTACTTTTATGTTTGTAAAAGAAACTTCAAAAGTCAGAGCTGTAATTTTTCACAGAATAGGGCAATTCTGGAAACTAATACTTTAGGCTCTATCAGCTATGATATATTTTTCTGTGACTGAATATATAGTATACATGTAAAACTATAAGCTTTAATAAATAAATATATTGATAAACTACATAATGGTTTGCTTATTGTGTCTTATACAAGGAATCTGTTTGAAAGGAAGGAAAGGAGGAAAGAAAACCACGAAACATAGTAATAAAGTTTTTAAAGGGTTCTATTAAATATAGGACACATCCACATCCATAAAAATAAAAATATCATAAGTGACAGCTCAGGGAATAGTCATAAACTGAGTACACCCATGTAACTGGCACCCAGATCATTATACAGAACATTCCCAGCACTCTGGAAAGCCCTTCCTTCAACCAAAAACTTAAAATGTTTTAAAGTTTAGTATGATTTAATAATGTTGATTATGTCAGTCATGTGAAAACCATTTTTAGGTTTCTCTGAAAGCAATAGAATAAATATAAAAATTTAGATTTAACTGTGGCTTTGTTAATATCTCTGTATGTGCTTCCTTTTTGATTGTTGCCAGTCATTTGCTGCAGTCCTTGATGAATCAAGTACTAGCTGGTATCTTCTTCTGCAAAATGCATTTATTTTATTGTTGAAGACTTGAATGTCCTTCAGTTGTGTGTATTATTGCAATATCTGAATATCTTTGCATATATTTGATCTAAATGTATTAACCAAGAAAATATACTAGCTAGAACATTTCCTCAGAGCAAGATTCTCATCTGGTATTGAACTGTCGTCATTTATTCCTTTTCTTTCTGTATTCTGGCTTTGTACCTTACCCAAATCAATTCATTTAACAATTCGGAGCGGAGCCTATTCTGATGTCATTGCTGTGTTTTTGGAGAAAATCTTGGCCTCATTGGTATTACTTGCTTAGATTAAAATTAATCATGGACATAAAGCAACATTTTTAGGATTGACTGATATATTTATTTTCTTATGGGTGAATTGAATTTTGATAATAGATTGCTCTTTACTTATTTATTTTGGTCTTTTTCTGCAGTTACACCTCTGAGCTCTTCTATGAGGGCAAACTGATGGCCAGTGGAAAGCAACCAGCACACAAAGATTTCTACCCACTCACTTTCTTTACAGCTCGAGGGGAAGATGTACAAGAAAAAAATAGCACAGCTTATTATAATAATGCAGAGGTACCTTAGTTCTTTTGCAAATTGTTAATATTTCATAGTCACATAGTCTGGTCTTGTTGAGAGCATTTATTTAAAAATTTGGATTGACATCTTTTGGGTGTTGACCTCATTTACATGAAATAGTATGTAAAGTTTATTCTTTCTTGTGTAACTAATTGGTTAAGATGAATCTCCTGTAGGAAACAAAACCTTTGAATTTCATGTCTTATGATACAAAATACATGACTTCATTGAAAAGAAAAGCTGGTGTTATCCTATCTAATAAAGATGGGTTATGCAAATTGACTGTCACTTTGTGACAAAGATGGAAGTGCCCACAGCCAATAAGGAGGGAATATCCAAATTGACGTGGCAGAGATGGTGTTCTACCCTGCCCTAGCTGCTCTGGGCCTCTGGGCAGCACGTGAAGGCAGAAGGCAGCTCTGGGCCGGAGCGAAGGCAGTGCCAGTGGCAGGAAGGCCTATTCTTAGACAAATCTTCGAGCATTGGGCCTCTATTTTTACATATATTACTAGAGGCCCGGTGCACGAAATTTGTGCAAGAGTAGGCATTCCTTCCCCTGGCTGCCGATACCGGCTTCCCTCTGGCTGCCAGCACTTGGGACCTGAGCTTCCCACACAGAGAGAGGCCCTGCCCACCCGCCCGCTGGTCGGTGGCCTGGGTCTCTCCCCTTGAGGCAGTCATGGAACTCTCCTAATTGATTGCCCCGCCAGCTGGTGGTCTGGGCCTCCCTCTGTGGGTGATCATGGGGTGATGTTCAGGCCCCCAACCAATTGCATTGCACCTGCCTTGGCTGGCCTGGCACCAGTGGGTGTCATAGTGTGGTCCTGGATGGTTGTCCGGATGGTCATCTGGATGGTTTTTCTGCTGTTTGGCCATTCAGTCGATTTGCATATTATACTTTTATTAAATAGGATTATTGTTAGCCATCTAAAATAGATTCTGATTATATTTTATAGTGCATACTCAAATGACATATCAGTTTAAGTGAGTAAGACTTGAATTGCAGAATTCTGTGCTCTAGAGAGATCACACAGACTGAGATAGTGATGTTGCCAACCCATTATGTGCTACAACTGTGTGGTCCTCTTACAATGTGACTTTAATTTCAGGAGAGTGTGAGAGGTATGAGGGGTCAGATTGGGCAGCAGACAAAATGTTGGTGAAGTATTTAGGGGCCAGCAAGCCAGAGACCCTTTAGATAAAGTTCTGGTCATCATAGTGCATGGAATTTTGGACTTCAGGAAACCCAGAGGAGGGCTAGGGGAAGGCTCCTGTTTATCATTGGGGGAATTGCTCTTGATCTATGATATCCATTTTGCTTTGTTCCTTAAGTCCCATTCTTTACTCATTTTATTTTCAAATACATGGCTTTTATGATGTAATAATAATTCATTTTTCTTTAAAAAATTGATCCAGAGGCCTGTAGTTAGAAGTTAGTACAAGAAAATCAATAGCACCCACTTGATAAAAGCCTAGCTGAAAGCAAAGAAACTTGACATTTCAGTTAGTCTGTGCCATTTAATTTTAAGAATAGGTAAACTTTTCTTTAAATGTTTTAAATATTGACAAATAACTCTAGGTTTTTCTTTATTTTACACTCAGGTTGCAAACCACTGGCTTAGAAACTAGGAGACTAGCCATTGTGGGGTGAGTGCTGAGAGAGGCAAGCTTGAACTCTGGCGGGCTTGGTTGGTCCTGCCTTGCCACCAGGGGTCAGAGCTGAGCCCTAACTGTGATCTTGAGGTAGGGTTGGTGTTTGCCAGAGGCTAAGCTTCTCAGCCAGGCCATTTGTTCCTTCATGGAGACATGCATGTGTGTTTCCCAGAAACCTGCAAGCTATAGGGTAAATAAGGTGTGCATCACCCTGGATTGTCAATATACTAAAAAAATTTTTGGGGGGTAGATAAAAAATATATTTCATATTTTAAACACAAAGATTTGTGTGAACTTTAAATATTAAATATGTAACTTTAGAGAAATATGAAACCACCTTGAACTTCACCACTAGATCATGGTTGTTTAGTCACTCTCTTTAGCCCCGTGAGTTACTCCAGTGAAAAGAGCCTGGAGGCTCTTTCTTCAAGGGGCAAAAACTAATGCTTGTTCACTGGGGCTGACAGAGTGGTATAGGTATTGCTTGGGCTGGCAGTAGCAGCTCATTGGTTTATGGACAAGATTTTGAAGTTTGAATACCAGTGTAGGCATGTGTGGGTTTTTTTGAGGGTAGAGCATGTATAGGTGAAACTCAAATCTAGGAAACCAGCCATGATAGGGTGAGTGCTGACAGAGAGAGGCCAAGTGTTCTAAAGCAAGTGATACCAGTTATATCAATAGGGGAAACATGAGATTTTTTTCTTGTATAGAGGTTCTGACTAAAGTTTAGGAGGACATTATGAGATTTGAGAATGGTTTAGATTTCATCATTATAAAAATAATTTTAACTCACAGACTTACAGTCATAAGAATCTTAGAGGGCGAAATTAAAAGTAAAATTAAAGAATCTGGAGCTGAATATTTACAGTATTTTTGTTGTGTATAATTGTCCTTTGGGGAACATGTTTTTTTGTTTTATATCATGTGTTTGTCTATTACATGAATTCGTGTCTTTCACACACTTAACATGGCAGAATAAAAGAGCGAGAAAGGTCATCCCCCTTTTTTTTTCTTGATTCTGACTGAACTCATCCTACAATAATGAAATGGTCTCAATTTAATGCCAAGTTGGTGGATAGAGGGAAGCAGAATTTAAATACTAAGCACCAATACATGATTCTTAACCTTGAGAAATTCAGTGTGAAGAGAGTAGCTATGGAACAATTAAGATGGGATAAGTGAGAGGTAGAAAGACTTATACAGTTACTAAAAAATAAATCGACTAGGTGTGATGGAACTTTTGGCAGAAAGGAGACATGGTTTTTACCTGATATATACTGGGACTCTGTAGTTGTTACATATATTTATAATTGTTATATCTTCCTGGTGGATTGACCTTTTTATTATTTTAAAATGTCCACCTATATCTCTGATAACATTTTTTTGTTTGTTTTAAAGTCAGTTTGTCTAATATTAGCATAGTTACTCCAGCTAACTCATGGTTGCTGTTTGCATGGCACATTTTCCCACTCTTTCACTCTTATCCTTTTATCTCTACCTTTGAATCTAAAGTATGTCTCCTATAGACCACATCATTGCATCATGTTTTTTATTTTAATTTTAGTCTAAAAAGAAGTTCCTTTTGATCAAATTGTCTAATTAGCTCACATCCTATATAATAAAGAGCTAATATGCAAATGGTCATTGCGCCCTCACACCGGAGCCAGGGGACCTGTGGCTGGGTTGGGGGACCAGACTGTATCCCTGCCCTGGGGCCAGGGGACCTGAGGCTGTGCCCCTGGGCGCCGGGGCCAAGGTACCTGAGGTTGCACCCCCCACCCTGGTGCTGGGGCCAGAGAACCTGAGGTTGTGCCCCTTGCCCTGGCGCTGGGCCGAGGGACCTGAGGCTGCGCTGGGGGACCTGAGGCCGCACCCCCACTCAACGGGGCTTGACGGGGGAACTGAGGCTGTGCCCCTAACCCTGCGGGGCTTGACGGGGATGGGGCCAGCCAGGTCTGGGTCTCGCGTGATTTCGAGGCATGCACGGGTGAGCGCAGACTTGACTCTGGGTCCCGCGGTGCAACTCAGACTCTGATTGGAGGGAGATTTTCATATACATTTTACTAATTTTCCCTCATCTCTGACACTTCTATTATAGAGAAAGGGCAAATAGCAAGATTAAAATATTTCCTCTATTTCCCTTTTATTTGCACCAATTTCATGCACTGGACCACTAACTTACTAATAATGTTATTATTGATATGGACTTACTTCTGCCTTTTTTGCTTTTTGTTTTCTATATCATGTGTTTTTTGACCATTCTTTTCTCTTTTACTATCACTCTTTGCATTAAGTGCATTTTTCTTGTGTCATATTTTAATTCCTTTAATTATTCATTAATAGCTTTTGAGTTGTTTTCTTAGTGGTTTCTCTATATCTTAAAGTATACATCTTATCAGAACCAATTTCAGATTTAAACTAACTTAATTCTAATGAGATATGGAAACTTTACTTGTACATTTCTCTATTCCCTTTTTTGTGCTATTACATTGTTTTTTACATTATACTTATGTATGTTACAACTCAACAATACATTGTTATAATTATATAATTTTATGCCTTTAAGGACTCTGAGAGTTTGCTGTATTAACCTTCTTATTTACTATGTCTGGTTGTTTTAACTTCTTTCTGTAGATTTGAGTTACCATCTGTGTCAATTTTCACTCACCTCCTTTATACTCAGACCCACCTATCTTGTTCCTTACAATGAGATCACCATGTCTTCAATCCAGTTTGCTCTTCAGAATCCTTGGACAGTCTGTGTATTTGATGTCTTTGCTGTTTTATCATCATAACAGTAGGATGACTATCATCCATTGAATTTGTATTTGGAAGTGAGAAGTGCATTCTATTCAATAATCTTCAAGTTCTAGAAAGGAATAAAAAGTGTCAAATTTTACTCAGTATATTTAATGCTGTCACTTTAACTAGATACTATTAGTAAATCCTATGTCATAAAGAGGGAATATGCTAATTGACCCTCACACCCTCACAAAATGGTGGTGCCCAAGGC
Organism: Murina feae; assembly: GCA_004026665.1. Classification (NCBI taxonomy): domain Eukaryota; kingdom Metazoa; phylum Chordata; class Mammalia; order Chiroptera; family Vespertilionidae; genus Murina; species Murina feae. The sequence continues at coordinate 13,935 of PVJC01013838.1, forward strand.
CAAAAGATGGCAGTGCTCAGTCCCCTCAGCCCCACTGACTGAGCCTCAGGCAAGCAAGCACAGCCCAAGGTGCAGACAAGGCACTGATGGCGGCTGCCCAGCCGCCCAGGGCTGGCCCAAGGCACAGGTAACCAGGACTGGCTGAGGCTTGCATTGCGGGCAGTGGCAGCAGCAGAGATGTGATGGAGGAGTCACCTCCTGATTGCCAGGTCATCTCCTGCCCCTAAGGAATTCCGGACTGTGAGAGGGGGCTGGCTGGGCTGAGGGACCCCCCTGCCCTCCAGTGTATTAATTTTCATGCACTGGGCCTCTAGGAGTAAATAAGTAAATAATATATTTAAAAGACATTAAAAATATTTCTCCTTCCTCTCTAGACTCTTGTCTGTTCTCCTCTATTGAGCTTGTGTTATATATATATATTTTTTAATTGGAAATTTGTTTTCTAAATACACAGTAATCTCTTAGGCAAGGAACATGTTTTCTTAATTATTGTATTTCCCACTGTGCTAAGCATTGAAACGGTTTGATCAATTCATTGAATTAAAATAGATTGACCTACATTAAGAGCCAAATAAGTGGCATCTAAAATACTCATTTGGGTAAAATATGCCATTACTTTATTGCAAGGTTCATGAAATGGCTTGGGCAAAGTTGTACTGCTAGATAACAGTGAATTCTGAAGGCCTGTCTCTGATCCATATTTGTCCTAGTCCCAGCAGTGGTTAGGTACCAGCTGCTGGCTGCTCTGCTTAGTTATATCGGTGGAGAAGAGGCAGTGCTAGACCTTGCACTGCTGAGGCTGACTGGTGGCACTCACTCTAGGCGTGTCTTGGTGGTTAGGTTCTTTTGCCTGATCTGGAGAGAGTGGACTGAGAACTACTGAGACTGTGAGGACTTGCTTCTCTGTTTGCTTACATGGGGTTGTCAGTTTTATGGCCATATCCTTGTCCTCCTTCCTACACAGGAACTTGAACCTGTCCTTATTTAAGAATGGAGGAGACTGGATAAAGGGAGGGGCCAGTTGCTATTACATTGTCTCATTTTCATGTTTTCACTAGGTGCATTATTATAGAATTTACTGTTTGAAATGTAAATAAAATGTTTTAATTCTCAATGTGTTTATAAAAGCAAAGCATTATTCTTATTTAGAGGTAATTTTAAAATGATAAAATGGAATCCTTTATACATCTATTTCAGTTACCATATTCTTGTCTCTAAACACTTGCATAACTTTAATATGTGTATGTATGTTTGTTTAAAGGTATTTGAAGTGGTGGAACGTGTGGAAGAGTTAAGAAGGAAGTGGCCAGTAGCATGGGGGAAGTTAGATGATGGCAGTATCGGTGTGGTGACTCCGTATGCTGACCAAGTGTTTAGGATACGTGCTGAACTTCGAAAAAAGAGATTATCTGATGTTAATGTAGAAAGGGTGCTAAATGTTCAAGGTGAGTATTAATTGAAACAAACTAAGTTATTCAGATGATTAAATCTTAAAGTGTGTGCACATTGGATTTTTAATTCTCAAGATCTCTTTCCTGGACAAGTAATTATATCTTCATTTCATATCAAATTCTTTAATGCCAAATTAAAGGTTGAGCTCATTTATATGTTTGTTAGGTTTTTATATCCAAATAAAAGAAGTATGAACAAATTAACTTTTTCTATGGCTGTAATTGTATAAATCACACATGCTATCTGTAGCATACACCTACTGTTGTTATATTCTGAGGACTAATTTGTTCATAAAGATTTTTACAAACTTATACCTGTCAAGCAAGTTTTGCTTAAATGCATTTTTAAAGGCACAGTTTGTTTTTCATCTACAGACTTTCCTAAGTGAATGGTTACCAGCAACTAGTTGCTATAACATTTGTGCTTTTAAATATATAGAACAACACTACGATGTGAATGCTGAAAAAGCCAGTACAATCTCAGGTTTCATGGTAATCTACAATAGTAAGAATAATATAATTTCTAACTCATGGGGAAAAATAACTCCCTTGTATCACGTGTTTTCCAGATCACACAGAATTTGGGTGCATTTAAAAAGAATAGTACTAGTAAACTATGAAGCACCAAACAAAGATCTAGCTAATGAAACTGCCACATGAGAGTCAGGAAGGGTAGAAAGAAGTAGGATTATTTGGCCTACAGAAAAAAAGACTAATATGAAAACTGTGTTCAAATATTTGGAGGTCTGTCATAGAAAGAGGGAATATACATGTTACTATAAGAAAGAGCATTAGAGCCCTAACTGGTTTGGCTCAGTGGATACAGCGTCGACCTGTGGACTGAAGAGTGCTAGGTTTGATTCCGGTCAAGGGCATGTACCTTGGTTGCAGGCACATCCCCAGTAGGGGGTGTGCAGGAGGCAGCTGATGGATGCCCTCATTCATCGATGTTTCTAACTTTCTATCCCTCTCTCTTCCTCTCTGTAAAAAAAATCAATAAAATATATCTTAAAAAAAAAGAAGAAAAAAAAAAGAGCATTAGAAATTTATTGTACAAACTATACTCAATAAGGCTTCCTTATGGAATTAGCAAGAGGTTAGATGACCCTGCTTTAATGAAGGTTCCTTGTATTGAGTGGGACTTCGGAATCATTAAGGCTGGTTCCAGCAATACTAAATTTTTAAAAAATATATATTTTATTGATTTTTCACAGAGAGGAGGGGAGATGGATAGAAAGTTAGGAACACTGATGAGAGAGAAACATCGATCAGCTGCCTCCTGCACACTCCCCACTGGGAACGTGCCTACAACCAAGGTACATGCCCTTGACCGGAATTGAACCCTGGACCCTTCAGTCTGCAGACAGGTGCTCTAGCCACTGAGCCAAACCGGTTAGGTAGCAATACTAAAAATTTATCATTTAACCATTTTTATGTGTTCATTCCACTTCCCTTTTCCTTCCAGCCTCTGGCAACCACCATCATACTTTCTATCTGTGAATCTCACTACTCTAGGTACTGCATTTGAGTGCAGTAATACACTATTTGTCCTTTTGTGACTGGCTTATTTCATTTAGCATAATGTCTTCAAAGTTCATCAGGTTGTAGCATGCGTCAGAATTTCTTTTCTTTTTAAGGCTGAGTAATATTTTATATATGTATATACACATTATCCATCACATCATCTGTTGATGGATACTTGGGTTGCTTTCACCATTTGGCTATTTTGAATAGTGCTGTTGTGAACTTGGGTGTACAAATATCTGTGTGAGTCGCTGCTTTTAATTCTTTTGGATTGATTCCCAGAAGTGGAAATGCAGGATCATGTTAATTCTATGTTTAATTTTTTGAGGAACCACCATACTATTTTCTATAGTGTTTTATATACCATTTTACATTTTCACCTGTAGTGCATGAGTTCCAGTTACTTCACATACTTGCCAATACCTGTCATTTAGCAATAACATTAAAAAAGACAGAGCCCTAACCAGTTTGGCTCAGTGAATAGAGTGTCAGCCTGCGGACTGAAGGGTCCCAGGTTCGATTCCAGTCAAGGGCGTGTACCTTGGTTGCGGGCACATCCCCACTGGGAAGTGTGCAGGAGGCAGCTGATCGATGTTTCTCGCATCGATGTTTCTAACTCTCTATTCTTCTCCCTTCCTCTCTGTAAAAAATCAATAAAATATATGAAAAAAAAAAAAGAAAGAATTGCTTTTATTTTATTGGTGCTTCAGAATAACAATCTTAAGTCTTTTTTATTTATTTTTAATAGGAAAGCAATTCAGAGTTTTGTTTCTTAGCACAGTACGGACAAGGCATACTTGTAAACATAAACAGACACCAATTAAAAAGAAAGAACAACTGCTGGAAGATTCCACAGAGGACTTAGATTATGGTTTTTTATCTAACTACAAACTTCTCAACACTGCCATCACAAGAGCACAGTCTCTGGTTGCTGTGGTAGGTGATCCCATTGCTCTGTGCTCCATTGGAAGATGCAGGTAATTATGTGTTACTGATTTGAGACATTAAAGGGGAAAATGTGGAGTAATTTGTATACCTATGTATACATTTATTTATATGACCTCTTGGCTAATTAAAATCAAGTTTAACTTTACCTGATAAACAGAAGAAACACAAAAATATATTGCTTTGAGTCTATTTTATACATAATCGTGTATTCATTCAGTCATTAGTCAACAGATGTTTCTCAAGTGCTTACTATGTTCTAAACACTCTTCTAGCCATTGAAGACAGGTCAGTGAATGAAATATACAAAAATCTCTGCCTTTGAGGAGCTTACATATGATTGGGGAGGAAAAGAAGACTGATAATAAACAAAATAAAATCGTGTTGTATTTTACGTGGGAAGTTCAATAGAAGAGAAATAGCACATTAAAGGGAATTAGGAATGACAGGTTGGGTGGGGTGGGATAGCTTGTGATTGTCATAGTGTGATCAGCGGAGGCCTCACTGAGAAACTAATGCTGGTGGTGAGGGAGTGCGCTGTACAGACGTGGGGTAAAAGTGCTCCAGGAAGTGGGAACAGCTAATCTAAGGATCTTGAGGGGGTGTTCTGTGTGTGTGTCTCTGATGGAAATGACATTTTATATCGATAATGTGTTTTTCCCTTTCATTATTGTTTCAGCTTGTTTTTGATGATTTTCCTTCTCTGCTCATTTTTCTCTCAAGGCTTCCTAATGTAAATAATTTTTTTCCTGTCTGGTTAATCCAAAGGATCTGAAAATCAGGGTGGTTAGAAGTTGTTTGTTACTTGTTTTTGGATATCATTGTTGGTATTCCTTAGATTGTAGTCATAGTAACTATTTCTACTAAAGTGCTGTTAAAATGTTAACATAAACAAAATATTTTTCTATATATTTTTGGATTTATACCTGTTAACAGGGATTTTAACTGCATGAAGCCAGCAATATAAGACTTGGCCTTTGCAGTATTTAAAAACTATGTTAACATTAACAAAAAACTATTAGAATAGAAATTTATAATATTCTTTTATGAAAAAAATGCTAGGGATTACTTAAACATTTTTTAAAAATATATATTTTATTGATTTTTTTTACAGAGAGGAAGGGAGAAGGATAGAGTTAGAAACATCGATGAGAGAGAAACATTGATCAGCTGCCTCCTGCACACTGCCTATTGAGGATGTGCCCACAACCAAGGTACATGCTCCTGAGTAGAATTGAACCTGGGACCCTTCAGTCTGCAGGTCGATGCTCTATCCACTGAGCAAAACTGGCCAGGGCTACATAAAATTTTTTAAGTATTATAGTACCTGCCAAAATGAGTTCAGAATAGTAGAAAGTGATATAGACAGTTCCAAATATGCCTTTTTGATATGTTAGAATTAAAGTAGTAAGTGGCCATCTTTAAACTAGGTTTTCTGTTGCAATATAGATATGGCAATATTTTATTGTCTTTTTTCCAGTTTCAGCAGCAAAAAAGCATTCTATGGAAAGGGTAACCATTTGAGACCATTAAGAATAAGCTGCAAGTATTAGAATTTAGGACTCCAAGAGAAGTTAAAATTCTTTATAGGGAAAACCATTAACAAAGGGATCAAGAGGAGCTTTAATTTATGGTTACATTATGAAAAATAACCTTTTAAAACTTGAATGGCCCTAGCCACTTTGACTCAGTGGATAGAGCATCAGCCTGCAGGCCAAAGGGTCCTGGGTTTGACTCCAATCAAGGGCACATACCTTGGTTGCAGGCTCTTCCTCTAGTCAGGGCTCGTGCAAGAGGCAACCAATCTCTGTGTTTCTCTCACATGGATGTTTCTCTCTGTCTTTCCCTCTCTCTTCCACTTTCCCTAAAAATCAATGGAAAAATATGCTCAGGTGAAGATTAACAACAACAAAACACACAACTTGAATGGTTTATGAATGTATAGCTAAACAATTCTGTTGTAAAATATATTTAATTTCATATTTAAAATATAGATTTTCATTTAATTTTACCTGGCAGTACAAAGAATTGGGGAAGGAAATATATTAATTTGAAGTTAAGCTTATTAATTTGGCCTATTTCCTGAGAATTTTACTTTAGTTACTTTACTATTTATTGAAAGTGTATGTAGGAAGAATATTGCTGTGATATTTTATCATTTTTCTTCTGTTTACCATTTGATAAATGCAAGCATACATATAGTTTGATTCAAATTTAATAGATTAAAATACATGTGTAAAATGGGATGGCATGTATTAAAACTAAAAACTGTTGAGTGAATAAATAGGTAAAATAATAGTGTTGAGCTGCATGTGTTTTGGATTCTCCTTATAAGTAATCCCAAACATTTACCAACATGAACACTTCTTAAAAATCTTTACCCCTTCCTATAGAGCACTGTGAATTGCATGAGATCAGCATTTTCACCCCATCTCTGATATCGACCGTTACTTTCTCAGAGCAAATGGGTGAATGATTCTGAAGACCAACAATATACAACTGCAACAAGTTTTGAATATATCTTTCTCCTTTAATAGTTATTAATGTGATTAGGTAATGAATACTTAGCATTAAAATTAGTATTCCAATTTCCTGTATTTTTCATAATTAATTTAACTCAACTTAGTCAATGTGATAATTTTAGCTTGTGACAAGCATTTGTTAAGTAAGAGAAAAATATAGGCATAGCTGGTTATTTCTTAAGCATCCTCATGAGCGGTTTATCTACTTTGTGTATCAGATTTATGTGCTGAGTTGGCTTTTCTTTGTTACCCAGCATCAGGCCACGTTGGCTTCATAACTTAAACTAGTTTACTTTGCGTGTGTATGTGTGTGATAGATATGATATGTGTATGTAGTGTATCTGTGTACACATATATGTACACATAAGTATGCCTAGAAGTACAAATCTTCTATAAAATGAGTTATCTGTTTTGCAATCCTTATTTATTATGTGGATAACAAAAACCGTCACTCTAGGTCCATGTGGGTAGTTGAGCATTGGCCTTGTTGCTTGTGATTGATTAGCCAAAATTAATTGAAAGCATACTAGACATGGCTCTCATTTCAGAATCAAACTCTGACGTTTTGTGATTTAGTGGGAAGATTATATTTGAATCATAGATGAATATCGAACCTGAGGAGTTAGGGTGGGGGGAGGAAATTTGAAATGATCTTCAATGGCTTATGTTTATTTCTGTGCTCTCACCCACTGAAATAGCAAACTGATCATCTAAATCTTTTTTTGTAGGAAATTTTGGGAGCGGTTTATTGCCCTGTGTCATGAAAATAATAGCCTACACGGAATCACTTTTGAACAGATCAAAGCTCAACTAGAGGCTTTAGAACTAAAGAAGACATATGTGTTGAATCCACTGGCACCCGAATTTATCCCCCGGGCCCTAAGACTGCAGCATTCAGGAAGTGCCAACAAGCTGCAGCAATCACCCCCCAAGGTAAAACCTGTTAATGAAATTGAAGAGGCTAAAGGGAGAGAAGAACACAGAGGTGTCAAAGGTTTATTGAGCTGCTAGTTACTTTAGGTATTCAGCAAGTAGTTTCTGAAAGGAAGTTGTCTAGTATGGAAACATAGTGCAGTGATTAGCCATAGTTAATGTTATAGTCATCCTCAAAAAGTTTTTAATCACCTGATTTCTTCTTGTGTACTTTGAATTATATACTCTCCTAGTCCTCTCTACCGATAGACTTATTTTAGCAAGATGTGAATAAAACATAGCAAATTTAAAGACTAGACCAGCTCACTTATTAAAAACATTTTTATAAGGGATAACATTATAGCAATATCTGTGTGAAGAAAATAGGTCTAATCCTTTCTTGATTAAGTATGCCTAGAAGTAAAAATCTTCTGTAAAATGAATTATCTGTTTTGAAATCCTTATTTATTATGTGGATGACAAAGACCATCATTTTAGGTCCATGTGGGTAGTTGAGCAATGGCCATGTTACGATGGCTAAGCCAAAATTAACTGAGAGCGTACTTTGTATGTTCCACAATACGATACATGTTCATTTCAATACTAGTTCATTTCAAGTGGTATTTGCCACAGTGAGAAAATTTGGCCGACTTCTTGAAGGTTACTTTAGTTGAGTTTGACCTATATTTGTTGTATAAGAAGTAATCCAGTCAGAGGAAGTGGAGGTGGGAAAGTCAAAGCCATTTCTACTTTTGAACCATAGTTATTTTAGGCAGAGACAGCTGGTTTATTTACTAGACTGCCTGAAAAAAAAAATTCAGTTATCATCCAGAACAAAAAGTTGTGAGAATGACATGTTTAGTATTTGTTCCAGTGTTTTGGTGTGTTTATAGGTGTCAACATGGTATTAAATTTAATAAAGTATGTCACTTTTGGGCTTTTTTAAAAAAATGTAAAACTTAATGTGAAAGCAATAATTAATTGATTATTATCTGGAAATTTTTTTTAGCTAAATACATATTAAGCTGAAAATAGAACTACTTTCTATGTTAATATACTGTTGTATATTTTTAGTTTAATAAAAATGAACCTAATCCTATATAATAAAAACCTAATATGCTAAGTGTCCAGTCCACCGGTCGGCTGCTCAACCAAAGCATAATATGCTAATGATATGCTAAGGCCGCTCAACCGCTTGCTATGATGTGCACTGACCACCAGGGGGTAGACGCTTTGACCAGTAGGTTAGCTTGGTGCTGGGGTCCAGCCGATCAGGACTGAATGAGATGGACCAGACATGCCCTGGAGCCCTCCTGCGGTCCCTCCCAGGCTGGCCAACCTCCCACGTCCCTCCCTGGCCCTGATCGTGCACCAGTGGGGTCCCTCAGCCTGGCCTGCACCCTCTCTCAATCCAGGACCCTTTGGGGAATTATCAGAGAGCTGGTTTCTGTCCAATCCCACAGGCCAGGCTGAGGGACCCCACTGGTACATGAATTCATGCACCCAGACCTCTAGTGTACAATAATGTGTTAGTGATTTGGGGTTTCTAGGGGATTAAGAATTTTACTTAAATGAACCTTTTAGATTTCTAAAGCTTAAACTATTAATAAATAATATATATTTTTAATCAAACAGTTAAGTTTCTTCTACATGCCAGCCATTATGGTAGGTGCTAGAGAAGTAGTTAAGCAAATTAGCCTCTAGTGGCATATGTTGGAGGCTAATGGCCAGATCTTGTTTAGGGGTCTACTGAATGGGTGGAGGTAGTGGGAAATTGGGGAGACATGTCAAAAACTAGAATATGTGCTCCATCAGGGCAGAGATTTTTGCCTATATTAGTTACTGCTCTCTAGCCTCAGTGCCTAGTACAACACGTGGCTCATCTCAGTTGCTTTGAAGTATTTTTTAGATGCGTGAGTGAAGCTCAAGAAAGAGTTATGCAAAAGGCTTTAGCTTTGGGTATATGAGGAGTAAGGACCCAGGTAGAAATGTTTACATTTTATTTTTATTTAAAATGTTGCAAAGTCATTTTACCCTTTGCGCATTCTTAAGTACTATAAACTCTTCCTTTAATTGAGCAAAGTAAGCATCAATTAATGTGCTTTAGATTCAGCTCGATTCAAGCCATTATAGCAAATGTTTGCTGATCCTAAGTAAGATCCTGCAGTTAGCTTTTTAAAAAAATGTTTTTATTGATTTTAGAGAGAGGAAGTAAGAGTGACAGAGAGATAGAGACATCGATGAGAAACACATCCATTGATCAGCTGCCTCCTGAACACTCACTACTGGAGGTTGAGTCTGAAACCCAGCAAACTGGGCATATGCCTTGACCAGAAATTGAACCAGTAACTTCTTGGTTCATAGGTCAGCACTTAATCACTGAGCCAAACTGCTGGGCTGGTTTTATTTTAAAGGTGAACAAAATATACCTTGTATCCACTTGCTCTTCCAAAACCATAAACTCCCTGAAGTCTAGCCCCACTTTATGCACATAGTGGGTGCTCAGTAGGTATCTGATAAGTGAATAATGGGTATGATGCAGCCAGTAGTATGGCTTTTTTCTTTCAATGAGAAAACTGTGTAATTAAAGGCCAAAGCAGCCACCTCCCCAATTTAAAAAACTTTTTAGAGAATCTTCACTGAATCAGTATATAGTATCTGTTATTTTTATGTCAATAGCATACTGGTTCACCAAATTATCTATCTACCTGGTTATTGTAAATTATTATTTATGTCATATGCAGTAATCAGTAGTATAAATAACTGAGGTATTGTGAAGCAAAGGTTATTTCTATCACCTTACCTCCTTCCTCCCTTCATATTCTTTTTTATTTTCATGAAATTGGTTTGAGGTTTGAATTTGTACTGGTTTCCTTTTTTATTTAATTTTCTATTATAGAAAATTTCAAACATTTACTTAAGTAGAGAGAATAGTATAACAAATTGCTTATCATCCAACTTCATTAATTATTAACTTAATCTTGTTTCATCTATATTCCACTTCCTCCACTCCACCACCACATACATATACTATAAAATTTTGGAACAAATCCTAGATAATTTATTTTATGTGCTGGAGTCTTTTGATAAAGGAAAACTTACTTCATTGTTAGAAAAAGGTGCTATTTCTATACTAAGCCACATGATTCCCTCTAGATTTCCTTAATGTTTAACTTTCAACACAATTCTGGGCATAAGAAATCTTAAAAATTAGTGTTGTCAGTGTTAGACTAAGTTTCAAAATCCAAGTAAGATTTCATATAGATAAAATCATCAGAAAGCTGAATCATGGTTAAAAATGTTCCAAGAACTGCTACCTCAGGGCTGTGTTTGTCAACAAAACATACCTTTTGCTGCTTAGCAAATAACTTTATTGTCCTCACTAAGATATCAGTTCTGTGATAAAGTTTAGCAAAGGTACAAAATGTTAGGGGATCCAGGAGTGAGTAATCTAGCCAATCCTCATCGCCTCACTCCCTCCAGGCATCATTTATAACAATGTCTGTTTCATGGGCACCTGCAGACTCCGCAGGGAGAAAACCAATATCCCTGTCTTCATTCTGCTTCCTCCTAGGGCACTTGCTGGGAGCAATGTTTGGAAGCTTTGATAAAATCGAACAGATTCATATACTATAAAAACTATTCAGAGAATAGATGGTGAAAACTCACAAACTAAAACCTATAAAATAATGCTTTGGTCTTTTCAAAGGGTCCATTTCTGAATATTATCTATTCTCCAGTTCTCACATGTGGCCCCCGCATCTCGGAGCCTTCTCTTCTTAGAATCTCTCTGACTTCCTCTTCCACCTCATCTTTCCTTTCCTTCTGCTGCATCTTCTGACTCCAGCTGGAGAAATTGCTCTACTTTTAGGGTTCATGTGAATAGATTATGTCCATCCAGATACTCTAGGATAATCTTATATTAAGTCTATAACTTTAATTATATTTGCACAGTCTCATTTGCCACATAACATGACATATCCAGGGATCCTAGGGACTAGGGTGTGGACATCTTTGGGGGCCATTCTGCCTCCCACCCTGCCTAAGTCACTATGTTTTCTTCACATGCTACACACTTGCTCCTGATTGATGGGTCCTTAGAGACTAAGAAATCTAAATGGCTTATTACCCTCTTAGAACTATATTATCTTCTATGTCCTCTGCTCAAGCTCTTGTTTCCTCTGTCAGTGTGTGTGCCCCTGACTGCTCTTGTCACTTCTAATTGCTCTGCTTCTGATCTTCCCATCTTCTCCTTTCACTTTTCCTCTCTCCTGCCTGCGTTTCTCATCACTTCTCTGTTCCTCAGAAGTTTGTTTTTTATAGCTAGTGTCAATCACTGAGAAGATTATCTTCTAGCTAATGAACCAAATATGATTCTATTTTGACTTTTTTTTTACACTTTTTAAAGTTAGAACTTAGCTGTCCTTTCACATTTATAACTAACCAACTGACCTTTGATGTTTAGTGCTGATTTGAATATTTAATGTTGCTGACAGAGATAAATGAAGCATCACTGTACTTTTGCTCTAGTCAGGAATGGATTTTTCTTCTTGCTAGAGACATTACCTCCTCCTTTAATTTTCACATGTAATGTACAAATGACAATTTGTATGTGTCTAAGGGTAAATTGTATAATGTGCTACTTGCATTTTATGAAGGCTTTATGTATTACATTTAGCCAATGGAAAGAGAAAGAAATTTTTTAGCCTAGTCCACAAATTCAGAACCATTGTCTCTTCAAATATTGTTTCTGCCCCAAAGTCATCATTTTTAACAGTAGACTAGTATACCATTATATGAATCTGCCATTGCTTACTTAGTAAATCCTTCACTGATGGACATTTAGGTTGTTAACATATCATCCCATGTATAAACAATGCTGTGATGAATATCTGTGCCAAATCCAGTATTTCATTTGGAGACATCCCTGGAAGTGCAGTTACTGGGTTAAAGTGTATGTACATTTTGGATGCTTTCAGTAGGTATTGCCAAATTGCTTTTTGGAAATCTGTATATTCTCTTAAGTATGTTATATCAGTGTGTCTTTCTATTTTTTTTCCCAGTAAATTTTACACTTTAAGATGCCATGGATCATACTCAAATTATTGTAATCCCAAACTATAGTTATATTCATGTTATTGTGTTTTTAAAAAATATATTTTATTGGTTTCAGAGAGGAAGGGAGAGGGAGAGAGAGAGATAGAAACATCAGTGATGAGAGAGAGTCATTGATAGGCTGCCTCCTGCACACTCCCTACTGGGGATTGATCCCACAACTCGGGCATGTGCCCTTGACTGGAATTGAACCTGGGCCCTTCAATCTGCAGGCTGATGCTTTTTCCACTGAGAAAAACCAGTTAGGGCCATGTTACTATTTTAAAGGTTCTCATCCTCAAAAATTGAAGACTAGTATTTTCTCCTTAAAATACAACTTTTACATTTTGTTATTTATTTCATAGAAAAATTACAGAGAAACTGCAAAGGAATAGAATTTAGGTTTCAATCTATAGGTTGCATTTTCTTTTTATAAAAAACTAGGGGCTCAGTGCACAAATTCATGCACCTTGAAAGGAACTGTGGGCCACGAGACTGTGATGGGCTTAGGGCGGGTCTCGGCCTCTCCTGCTGCTGCCCCTGGGTCCCCTCTCTGCCAGGAGCCCTGCTTCCGCCGCTGCTGCTCCCATGCACTGACAGTGTTGGCCCCACTTGCATCTGCTGACGGTGTGGAGCAACTGGTGCCAGCAGCAGGTGAGAGCAGGGCTGGTGCTCAGAGGGTGCGAGTGACGGCTGCTGTCCTGATTACTCCTCAGGAACAGGGGGAGGTGAAGAAGCCCCCAGGGGTGATCAGGGCTGGCTGCCACGGCTCGAACCTGCTGATGGCGCTGAGTGATTGGGACCAGCACCAGGCTCTGGCAGTGGGTATGAGCAGTGGCTCCGACATCAGCTGCAGGTGTGAGCAGGGCTGCTGCTGGCAGTGGGTGTGAGCAGTGGCTTCAGCACCGGCAGTGGGTGCAAGTGGGGCTGGTGCCGGCAGCAGTTGCAAGTGCCAGGCGGGACCGTAGTGAGTGGGAGCAAAGAATTTTTAGTAACCACCAGAGGCTTGCTCTGATGAGAGAGACCGAGAGACCGGCCCTCCGCCTTGATCTGGCCTTCCCCTCCTCCCCCCTCCACCTGCTCCACTGTCCCACCACGGCCGACGCCCACTATGGTCTGTGTGCGCCCCCTGGTGGTCACCACATGTCATAATGACTGGTTGTTTTGTCGTTCTGTCTATTTGCATATTAGAGTTTTATATATATAGATTATTATGAAAAAAGAATTTTAGATATCCTTAACTTGAAGCTGAGAACATGTAACACCATGACTTTAATATTTTAAAAAACAGTTCAGAGCCCTAACCAGTTTGGCTCAGTGGATAGAGCATCGGTCTGTGGACTGAAGGATCCCGGGTTTGATTCTGGTCGGAAGCATATACCTTGGTTGCGGGCACATCCCCAGTGGGGGATGTGCAGGAGGCAGCTGATTGATGTTTCTCTCTCATTAATGTTTCTGGCTCTCTGTCCCTCTCCCTTCCTCTCTGTAAAAAAAATCAGTAAGATATATTTATTTTATTTTATTTTATTTTAAATATATTTTATTGATTTTTTACAGAGAGGAAAGGAGAGGGATACAGAGTTAGAAACATCAATGAGAAAGAAACATTGATCAGCTGCCTCCTGCACACTCCCTACTGGGTATGTGCCTGCAACCAAGGTACATGCCCTTGACCAGAATCAAACCTGGGACCCTTGAGTCCGTAGGCCGACGCTCTATCCACTGAGCCAAACCGGTTAGGGCTCAGTAAGATATATTTTAAAAAAAACCAGTTCAGAACATTCTAATGGTTATTAATTACGAGGTTGTAGTATTTACATTTTAATTGTTGCTGTATGTATGTGATTTGTATAGGAGTAGGAACTGGTATTGTTTTCTAATATTAAATGTGTTTTGTGTGTGTGTGTTTTTTTTCTGTAAAGGGGAAAAGCCTCCAACATACCCAGAATGATCATTTCCAGAATGATGGAATTGGTAAGTGGATACAGCCCTATGAAAACTTACTTTTATGATATGATATTTACCACAGATTTCATCATTTGAAAGAGAAAGGTGGGAAGAGGGAAATACACACACATACACACACACATGGACACATGGACACACGGACACTTTGGAACTCATTTAACTCTTCTATTTATATGTCATTCTTTCTTTCTTTTTTAATTCTCACCTGTGGAAATCTTTTTATTGAGAGAGAAATATTTTTAGAAGGGGAAAGAGAGAGAAACATCCGTGTGAGAGAGAAATATTGATCAATTGTCTCCTGTACACATCCCCACCAGTGATCAAACCTACAACCCTAATATGTGCCCTGACCTTTTAGTGTACAGGATGAAGCTCCAACCAACTGAGCCACCTGGCCAGAGCTCATATCTCATTTCTCACAAGGGGTGATTTTGTAGGTACCAAAGTACATATCCAGAAACAGGAAAAACTTTTAAGCCTTCTATGTAACCTAAGTTTTCGGAACACATTTATATCCTACAAATGTTGGGTCATACAAAATTCAAGATAAAGTTTATATCAGTTATTTAAAATGTTTCAAAATTATGCTTATTTAAAATAATAATAATGGTTTATCCTTCATTTTGTATGTGGCTTTATTACAATTGCAAGTTAAAACTTTATTCTGAAAACTTGTGTATATTTTCCTAGTCTTAGAAGAATGTTTACTGAGAGTGTAGGTGTGCGCATGGTTTTCTCTCTTGAAGGACACATCTCCAGCCTCAGAAGACACTTAAACATATGCTAGTTTATAAAAGAAATACTTTGCATATCTCAAGCTAATTTTAGGGAACATTTAAAAATGGTTATGTTATATTTTTTTAATATGCATTACTCTTCCACACTAATAATTCTTTGATTATAAGATATCTCATGGCAAACTTGGGAAATATATTTTGCTGTTGGATGATTTGAATTATTTTTGTCTAGGTGAATATGTACAGCTATTGAGTATACCCTTTCTCTCTCTCTCTTTTTTCCCTTCAGTTCAACCCAATCCTTCCGTTCTTATTGGCAATCCTATTAGAGCATATACTCCTCCACCCCCTCTTGGACCTCATCCAAATTTGGGAAAATCTCCAAGCCCTGTCCAGAGAATAGATCCTCACACTGGGACAAGTATTCTTTATGTACCTGCTGTCTACGGAGGGAATGTAGTTATGTCGGTGCCTTTACCTGTAAGTGGATGTTTGAGATACTTTCTTTTGAATAAAATCTAAACTAATAAAAGCGAAATATTAAAATTAACCGTTTCTCCGAGACGGGTAAGCCACACCCACCAGCCAATCAGAGCGGCTGTATGCAAATTAGCCCAGCCAAGATGGCGGAGGCCGCAGCCCTGGTGTGCGGCTTCTCCAGGGCTGCGGCCTCCGCCATCTTGGGAGCCTCCCGCCTGAGAAGGCATCCAGAGCCTTGGGCCTGCGGATGCCTTTCCAGGCGGGAGCCGGGGTGGGGGGAAGGCGGGCACCAGGCGGCTGCCCCAGCCTCGGGAGCCTTCCGGGGCGCGGGGGCGGGGCGGCCGGACCCCCGCAGCCCGGCCGCCTTGGAGCGTTCAGGGGCTGGGGGGCGGGGAGGCTGGACCTCTGCGGCCCCGCCACCTGCCGCCTCGGGAGCGTTCCAGGGCGTGGGGGCGAGGCGGTCGGATCCCTGCAGCCCGGCTGCTGCAGCCTCGACTTCCTGGGCTGGAGCCTTCTGGGGTGTGCGGGGAACAGGCGGCCGGACCCCCGCGGCCGTGCCCGGGAGGCCATGGGGTGGCCAGCGCCACCCCACCCAGGGACCAGGCAGCTGGACCCCTGCGGCCCCCACCCGGAAGGCCATGGGGCGACCAGCGCCTCCCCACCCGCGGCTTCCCAGGCGGGAGCCTTCCAGGTCGCGGGGAACAGGTGGCCGGACCCCGTGGCCCCCACCCGGGAGGCCATGGGGTGGACAGTGCCACCCCACCCTCGGCTTCCCAGGCAGGTAGCCCGTAGGGTCAGTGGGAGCTGTGGCTGGCCTGAAAACTGCCCTCAGCCCCTCACCCAGGCTTGCTGCACCCTCTGGGGTGAGGGTCTCCACTGGGGAGCTTGGCCAGCTTGCAAACAAACATTGGCCCCTCACCCAGGCTGGCCAGGCACACCAGCAGGTGGACATCCCTAGAAGGATCCCAGACTGGGAGAGGGCACAGGCCGGGCTGAGGGACACCCCCCCTCCCAGTGCACAAATTTTTGTGCACCGGGCCCCTAGTAAAATAAAATAAAATAAAATAGGCTTCACTAAAGTAGTGACTGTCCCATATAGTATCCTGCCAACTTATTTTTATAAAAACCTTTCAATGCCTGTAAGTTTCTTTTAAAGCATTTCTTACGTTTAACCTTCTAGTTTTGAAATGACCAAAGAAATGTGAAATTTTGCTTACTAGATTATCAGCGGCTATGAAGAAATCTGTAAATTGGATATTTTGATTGAGAAACTTTTGTATTCTTCTAAAATATTTTTAACTGGGAAATTGAGCCAAAAGTTAACAGTAAAATTGGTCTCTTGTTTTGTAAAGTGATGTTTTTCTTTGATCTTTTGCATTTTATTCTTGTGCGAGCGGCCTGGTGCATGAAATTTGTGCATGGGTGGGATCCGTAGGCCTGGCCAGCAATCAGGGATGGGCTGATCAGGACCTGAAGGCCCTGGCGGAGTCAGGAGAGGAGGTGATGGTTGCTGGGCTGGATGTGGAAGGAATAGATGCTTGCCGCTGATACCGCTAACATGTGGTTCCCTCCCTCCTCCCCTCCTCCTTCCCTCACTGCTGTGCTGCCACCGTGGCAGGTGGGCGGCAGGCTGATCTGGGGGAAGGACGAGGCATGGGAGGTTGGCTGCCGGCCCTGAGGAGGGAGCTGGCCGTTGGCCCCCTGGGAAAGGGGCCGCATCCGCCACCACTCACTCATGGTTTCCTGTCCCAGCCCGGGGCGGGGGTGAGGGACCTTGGGAGGTTGACCAGCCAGGGGAGGTTGGCTGTGGGAGCACACTGACTATCATGGGGCAGCTCCTATGTTGAGCATCTGCCTCCTGGTGGTCAGTGCATGTCATAGTGACTGGTCATTCCGATTGTTCGATCTTTATGGTTGCTTAGGCTTTTATATGTATAGATAATTCACTAACTCTTCCTAAGAAATACAGTTCTTTGGAGGAGGCAAAGAAGGTTAGATTAGTCTAACTCCCTTGAATCTAAATTCATCAGAGAAATTCCATACCTTATGAAATCTTATTGGTACTTAAAAACATTATTAAATCCTTCCTAAGACTGTAATCTTTTAAAAATATATATATTTTATTGATTTTTTACAGAGAGGAAGGGAGAGGGATAGAGAGTTAGAAACATCAGTGAGAGAAAAACATCGATCAGCTGCCTCCTGGACACCTCCTACTGGGGATGTGCCCGCAACCAAGGTACATGCCCTTGACTGGAATTGAACCTGGGACCTTTCAGTGCACAAGCCGACGCTCTGTCCACTGAGCCAAATCAGTTAGGTCAAGACTGTAATCTTTAGAGAGCGTCCATGTTGTGTAAAACCCCATTTTTATTTCTTTTAACGTACTGAATATTTTAATAATTTTGTTAATTTGCTGATATACTAATATTTCCAAATTCAGGAATTTTAGCCTATGAAAACCTTTCTTTCATTTAAAGAAAGTGCTGTAATTTCAGGCAGAGGTGATCATTGCCAAAGATCTTTGGCACCCCTGCCCACACCCCCAAAGTGGAAAAATGTCAAGCTGCAAACATTTCTAGCCATATTGATCATGATAGCTCACAATCACAGCAGCCAATGAGAAGAATTGTCAGTAAGAAATATGTAATTCATGCCCACTCCCCACAGATTTCAATTTTAGCTGAGTTACTGCTTCCCAGACAGCCTGGAAACATTATACATTATCTGCTTTAAATAGTAAGTCCCTTAGGATTTATATTTCATTTTACTAGGTCAAAGAGGCTTTTATTATATAAGATTTCTCAGAGTCTGCATTTAACAGTTATAATAAAACAATAGAGAGATAGCTCAGATGTCATGTGTATTTATCCCTTTTATGTTAATATACAGGGATTATAGATATACACACACCTAGAGAAATTTTCTGTTTCTGTATTTAAAGGAAGAGTTGAACTAATCAAAAATATTGATTAAATTAATGAGCTTTTAAAATTTTGCCTATATCATACATGAACATTAAATTATTGGGTTATTCATATAAAATTAGAATACCTGTTTTCTGAGTTGAGACTCCTTAGACTAAATTGTTTCTTAATTTTTCCCCCTGTTCTCTTATTCAATCTATTAAACACTATAACTATGCACTTAGGACTTTAAAAGATAATTTTCAGGATAATCTGTGACATGTATACATTCATATTGAGGGGAAATGATTCAAGATTATAAGATGATGTAATGCTTCAAAAAATAATTACCAATTTTAAGTTTTCAGTTTCTTTCTAACCCGTAAAGTGATAAATTTTCCCTTACACACTAAAGATTCAGGGAGCCATTTCAAGCTAGTTGAGATGTAGCAGTAATTCTATCACTAGCATTGGCTGTAGTTATTCATTTTGATAAAATTAACATCTGTCTGTGTGAGTTTGCTTTTTCCTATAGCAGTTTGCCTTCCAAATGTATATAATGAAATTATTTTGTTTTTTGTAATAACCTAGGTACCATGGACAGGATACCAGGGTAGGTTTGCAGTTGATCCTCGAATCATTACACACCAGGCAGCAATGGCCTACAATATGAACCTCTTACAGACGCATGGACGCGGGTCTCCTCTACCTTATGGCCTTGGGCATCATCCCCCTGTCAGCATAGGGCAGCCACAGAACCCACATCAAGAGAAGGATCAGCATGAGCAGCATCGAAATGGTGAGTTGCTTTGCTGGTCTCATGTTCCTAAACTGATGATATGCCAACCTGTATCAGCATAGAAAGTTCCTTTAACAGTATAATTGTTAACTTGTTTATAGGTCTTAGACCTCTTCGAGAAAAATCTGACATAAAAACTGGATTCTCTCTCCAGAATATACACAGATAGAAAATTTGCATGTAACCTACCAGCTATGAGTGACATTACCAATTTCCTGAAAAAATGTTAAATTTTAATATTTAAAGTATTTTAAATGGTAGTCATTTAATATTGAGACAGAAAACCCTTATTTTTGTTAGTACAAGATATTTTTGTTGTATACTAATCATTAACACTACTGTGGCAATAGTTGATTTAAACTAGCTTTTTCTTATGCAAGTCATAGTCTCTTGTCTCCTAGAATTGTAAATGAAGGAAAATTAGCCACCATATATATATGTTGGTGGGGTTTTTTTTTTTAATCCTCACCTGAGGACGTTTATTTAATTGATTTAAGAGAGGGGAAGGGAGAGAGAGAAACATCAGTATGAGAGAGAAACATTGATCAGTTGCCTTCCATATACCTTCCAGTTGGGGATCGAACCCGAAACCTGAGTATGTGCCCTGACCAGGAATCAAATCCTTTTCCATGCAAAGGATGATGCTCCAACTAACAGCCACACCTGCCAGGGCCTACTCTATTTTTTAACATCAGGTTTATTGAGGTATAATTTATATACAGTAAAATTCACTCTTAAAATGTTCGATGTGTTCTGACAAAGTATACAGAGTTGTTAATCAAGATACAGGATATAGACATGACCTCAGAAAGTTCCTTCATATCCCTTTGCAATAAGTCTCCTTCAGTTCCCAGCCCTGGGCAACCACTAATCTGACTTTTGTCTCTACTTTAGTATATCATAAATAGAGTCATAGGGGAAGTAGTTTTTTTTGTGTTTGGCTTTGTTCACTTAGCTTAATGCATTTGAGATTCATTCATGTTACCTGTGTCCATTGTTCATTTTTACTGTTGATTAATATTCCACTACATGGATGCATTACAGTATTTTTATCTGTTTATCAATTGGTGGGCACCCTAGTTATTTCTAATTTTTGGTTCCTAAGCTGCTATGAACATATGTGTGAACATGTATTTTCATTTCTCTTGGGTAAACATTCAGGAGTGAAATGTTATAAGAAATTGCCATACTGTTTTCCAATGTGACTGGGCCATTTTTCATTTCTATTAGTCATGTAGGAGATTTCTAGTCAGCACTTGATATTGTCAGTCTCTTTAACTTTACCCTTGCTAGTGGTTATCTGATATTAATTTGCATGTTCCTGATTAATGATGTTGAAAATCTTTTTATTGAGTTTATTTGACATCTGTATATCTTTAATGAAGTATGTATTCTTAATTTTTGCCCAAGTTTTTATTGGTTTGTCTTATTATATCATGAGAATTCTTTATACATTCTGGATACAAATTTTTAATTAAACATATGTTTTGAAATATTTTCTCCCAGGATATGGCTTGCCTTTTTATTTTCATAACAGTCTAAAAATTTTTGCCTAATTCGAGATCACAAAGGTCATCTATTTTCTTCTATAAGTTTCATAGTTTTAGCTCTTACATTAGGTTCATTTTGAGTTAATTTTTGTATATGGTGTGAGTTAAGAATTGAAGTAGTTTTGTTTTGTTTTTGCATATGCTAGTATATATATATATTCAGTGGTTTCAGCACCATTTGAAAACACTATCCTTCCATTAAACTAACTTGGTGCCTCTTTTGGAAATCAGTTCATTACATATGTGAAGTCTGTTCTGTTCTATTGATGTATATGTTTGTGTTTATGCCAAATATGCTGTCTTGATTACTATAGCTTTATAAGTCTTAAAATCAAGTAGTATAAATCTTCCAGTTTTGTTTTTTTCAAAATTGTCTATTCCAGGGCCTTTGCTTTTCCACATACATTTTAGAATCAGCTCATAAATTTCTACAAAGAGCTGAGTTTTGATTGGGATTGTGTTGAATCCGTAGGTCAGTATGGGAGGGAATTGACATCTAAACAATATTGAGTATTCTGATATATGAAGAGGACATGTCTCCTCAAGATCTTTAATCTTTTTCATTTTTAAGAAAAGTTTTCAATATATAACTCTTGCATATATATTTTTAAGGTGAAAGATTAATATAGCTATTTAGTGTTATAATTTTCCTCCTCAGTAATACAGTGTTATATTTTTATTTCATTTTATTCTGTACATTTTATAATTTCTTTTCAAATTAGATCCATGGATTATTTAGGAAGGCGAGTTTTATTTTTTAATCATTGGAGATTTTCTAAAAATTTTTCTATTATTGACTTCTGTTTTAATTTCATTGTGGTAAGAGAACAAATTTTATATGAATCGAATCCTTTTGAATTTACTGAGATTTGTTTTATGACTCACTGTATGGTCTATCTTTGTAGATTTTCCCAGTGCACTTGAGAAGAAAGGAGTGCTCTATAATGTTAATTAGGGCAAGTAGGATTGCTTAAATTTGCTATATCCTTGCTGATTTTCTACCTACTTAAAAAAAAATATTGAGAAAGGAATATTGAAATCTTCAAATATGCCCTAGCTGGTTTTGCTCAGTGGATAGAGCGTCAGCTTGTGGACTGAAGGGTCCCAGGTTTGATTCCAGTTAAGGGCACATACCTGGATTGTGGGCTTGATCCCCAGTAGGGGGCATGCAGGAGGCAGCCTATCAGTGATTTTCTCTCATCATTGATGTTTCTGTCTCTCTCTCCCTCTCTCTCCCTCTCTGAAATCAGTAAAAAAGATATCTTTAAATCTCAATTCAGCAGCACATCCTATATAATAAAGAGGGAATATGCAAATTGACCATCACTCCGGCCAATTTGCACCCACAGCTGAGGCTAAGTTCCCATAACGAGCCTTAAGGAGCAATCAGCAGGGACCTGAGGCTGCGCGCCCACCCACCTCCTGCATGGGGCTTGACAGGGGACCTTAGGTCATGCCTTCCACCCGCAGGGCTTGACAGGAGACCTCAGGCTGCTCCCCCCGCCCTGGCACCAGGCCAGAGGAACTTAGGCTGTACCCTCTTCTCTGGTGCCAGGCTGGAGGACCTCAGGCCATGCCCCCTGCCTTGGCCCCAAGCCAGGGGACCTGAGGCTGTGCCCCCACCCAGTGGGTCTTGACGGGGGCCCTCAAGGTGTGCCCTCTGCCCTGGTGCTGGGCCAGGGGACCATAGGCCATGCCCCCCACCCCAGCACCAGGCCAGGGGACCTCAGGCGGTGCCCCCTGCCCCAGCGCCAGGCCACTCCCTCTGCCCAGCAGGTCTTGATGAGGGACCTCAGGCCGTGCCCCCTTGCCCTGGCACCCAGGGGACCTGAGGCTGCACCCCCCCCACCTGGCAGGGCTTGACAGGGTGGGACCGGCCAGGTCTGGATCTAGCCCAGTGAAGGGGGGGCCGTCCAGGTTTGGGTCTCGAGCGATTTTGAGGTGCACGTGCATGGTTGAAGACTTGACTTTGGGTTCCATGGTGCACCCCAGGCTCTGACAGGAGGAAGATTTTCATATACGTTTTACTAATTTTCTTTAATCTCTGACACTTCTATTATAGAGAAAGAGCAAATAGCAATATTAAAATATTTCCTCTAATTCCCTTTTAATGTGCACGAATTTTGTGCACTGGGCCACTAGTGTATTATAATTGGAACAATATAGAGAAGATTAGCATGGCCCTTACTCAAGGATAACATGCAAATTTGCGAAGCATTCCATATATAATATAATAAAAGAGACACATGCAAATTGACCGTTACCACCAGCCAATCAGAGTGGCTGTATGCAAATTAACCCAGCCAAGATGGAGGCCAACAGCCATGGAGCTAGAGCATACCAAAGGCTTCTGTTGCAACTGCCTGCCTAGGCTGGCTGAGCCTCTGCTCACGACCACGCCCACCAGCCAATCAGAGCGGCTGTATGCAAATTAACCCAGCCAAGATGGAGGCCAACAGCCATGGAGCTAGAGCATACCAAAGGCTTCTGTTGCAACTGCCTGCCTAGGCTGGCTGAGCCTCTGCTCACGGCCAC
>PVJC01013839.1:0-37343 GCA_004026665.1 Murina feae
AAAATCAATGGAAAAAAATATCCTCAAATGAGAATTAACAACAGCAACAAAAAAATAAGTGAGGACAAAAAGCACAAAATCCCTTAGTGGGGCATTGGGTGTTACAATAAGTGGGGTCACTCCTGCTGCTTCGATCTGTTGGTTCCCCAACCCATGTATTCTTCCTCTTCAGGACACAGCACCATAAAGAGGCCTCAGATTGAACACATACACTGTGTCCTGAAGGAGGCCACCTCATCCATCCAGACTGCTCCCTCTGTACTGTACTTCAGTGCATGAAGAAGGCTATTCCAAACCTGCCTTAGCTGAGCTTTCCAAGGTCTCTGGAGCTTTGCTACTCTAACAATTAGGTCTTCATCCTGCCACTCAGCTGTGTATTCCCTTCCCCTGACAGAGATAAAGGTCTCTTTGTGAGCTCTCCCAAAGGCCTTATGTTTCTCTCACATAGCCCAAAACTGCTTGTTGTTAATGGCCTTCAATCTCTCATGATTTCAACGTAGGGTGTCAATACAACTTACTAGTAATCACCCAATTTTGCTATCTTTGTAGTCATTGCTTCCTCCTTGTTTTTCAAATGCTTGCATCATCACGTCTGCCACAGCATTCCCTTCTGCTCTAAGGTGACCAGATTTTAACATTGGTAAAGCGGGACACCATTGACCGCTTGGCCGCCGAAAACCGTATCTTCCCTTCCCGTTCTCCCGCCATTCCCTAGCTTGTCATGCATTCTTTCCAAAAATCGGGACTTTTTTAAAATGCTGCGGGACGCAGGACAAATTGTTAAAAATCAGGACTGTCCCGCCAGAAGCGGGACATCTGTTCACCTTACTAAGGTGACCAGATTTAAAGTGGTACAATACTGACTGAGGGGGGGTCTTTTTTTTTCTTTTTTTTTTATTATTACTTAAAATATTATAAAGAGTAATCGGGACTTTTTTAAAACGCCGCGGGACGCGGGACAAACTGTTAAAAATCGGGACTGTCTCGCCAAAAGCGGAACGTCTGGTCACCTTACCTTATACTGGGACATTTTCTCAGGTTAACACTGGTGAAAGCTTTAGCAGTTGAGTTACCACCTTGTGCCAGGAACTACCTCAGTCCAACCTACTAACCAGGATGGCATCCTCTTTGCCTTATGAGCAGTAGATGAGCCAGTCAAAATTCTTATCTTACCACGTATTTTCATGGACCACTCCCAGTACCACTTGTGTTAGTCCCTGAGAAATGGATGCAAGATAAAATTATCTACGTAAGACATTTAGTACAGGAAGTGCCTAAGAGAGAAAATGGGGAGGCAAATAAGGAGGCAGGTAGAACCGTCAGACTACAATGCAAGTCAGACCTCAAGTGAAGAAAGATTGGATGGGAGCATCTTACACCCCAGTGGAATTCTGAGGAAAGTTTGACAAGGCTGTTTGGGATTTCTCCAAGTCACCTGTCATAGGAGTATGGCATCTCCCAAGAATGGGCCTTAGTTTTTCTGCCACACTTAATCATTGCCTCGAAGTAGTCCATAGGAACCAATAATGAACTATCTGAAAGGGAAACTAAGGAAGCTCCCATTTACCATTGCTTAAAAATACATAAATAATTTAAAATATATATATTTTTTAAATATATTTTATTGATTTTTTTACAGAGAGGAAGGGAGAGAGATAGAGAGCTAGAAACATTGATGAGAGAGAAACATTGATCAGTTGCTTCCTGCACACCCCTCACTGGGAATGTGCCCACAACCAAGGTACATGCCCCCGACCAGAATCGAACCTGGGACCCTTCAGTCTGCAGGCCAACACTGTCCACTGATCCAAACGGGTTAGGGCTAAAATATATTTTTACACTTGATAATTATTAAGTGATATTTAAGATAGGTAAATTTATTTTATTTTTTAATTTATTTTTAAAAATATATATATTTTATTGATTTCAGAGAGAAAGAGAGAGATAGTAACATCAATGATGAGATAGAGTCATTGATTGGCTACCTCCTATGGAATCCAGCCGGCAACCTTGGCATGTGCTCTTGACCAGAATTAAAACTGGGACCCTTCAATCTGCAGGCCTATGCTCTGTCCACTGAGCAAAACCAGCTAGGGCCATAGAAATAATTTAACCAAGGATGTAAAAGACTTGTACTCAGAAAATTATAAGACACTGAAGAAAGAAATTGAAGAAGATACAAATAAGTGGAAACATAAAGCATGCTCATGGATAGAAAGAATTAACATTAAAATGTCTATACTATCCAATCTATAGATTTAATGCAATTCCTATCAAGATACCAATGGTGTATTTCACAAAACTAGAACAAATATTCCAAAAATTTAAATGGAACCACAAAAGACCCCAAATAGCCCAATAGCAATCTTGAGGAAAAAGAACAAAGTTGGAGGAATCATGCTGTCTGATAAGCTATACAACAAAGCCACAGTAATCAAAACAGCATGATACAGGCATAAAAACAGACATATAGCCCTAGCTGGTTTGGCTCACTGGATAGAGCGTCAGCCTGCGGACTAAAAGGTCCCAGGTTCGATTCCTGTCAAGGGCATGTACCTTGGTTGTGAGCATATCCCCAGTAGGGGGTGTGCAGGAGGCAGCTGATCGATGTTTCTCTCCAATCGATGTTTCTAACTCTCTATCCCTCTCCCTTTCTCTCTGTAAAAAATCAATAAAATATATATTTTTTAAAAACCCAGACATATAGATCAATAAAACAGAAGAGAGAGCCGAGAAATAAACTCATGCCTTTATGGTCAATATTTGACAGCGGTGGCAGAAATATGCAGTGGGTTTAAAGCTAGTCTATTCAATAAATGGTGTTGGGAAAATTGCACAGGTACATGCAAAAAAATTAAACTGCACCACCTTGTTACACCAATATAAGAATAAACTAAAAAGGGATTGAAGACTTAAATGTTAGACTCAAAACCATTAAAATCCTAGAAGAAAGCATTGGCAGTAAAATCTCATACATTGCTTGTAGCAATATTTTTTCTGGGTTTCTGTGGGCAAAGAAAACAAAAGAAAAATAAACAAATAGGACTACATCAAACCAAAAGGGTTTACACAACAAAGGAAACCTTTAACAAAATGAAAAGACAAACCACTGAATGAGAAATCATATTCAACAATAATACATTTGATAAGGGGTTAATATCCAAAATTTATAAAGAACTTATACAACTCAATACCAAAAAACAAAACAAAACAAAACTCCAAAACAACCCAATTAAAACATGGGCAAAGGATCTAAATAGACACTTTTCCAAAGAGTACATATACAGATAGCCAATAGCTATATGAAAAGATACTCAATGTCAGTAATAATTAGATAAATACAAATTAAAACTACAATGAGATATTACTTCACACCTGTCAGAATGGCTGTTATCAATAAATCAACAAACAATAAGTGTTGGCGACGATGTGGAGAAAAGGGAACTATCATGCACTGTTGGTGGGAATGCAGATTGGTGCAGCCACTGTAGAAAACAGTATGCAGTTACCTAACGAAATAAAAAATGGGCCCTGGCCAGTGTGGTTCAGTTAGCTGGCATCATCCCATGTACCGGAAGGTTGCTGCATTTGATTCTGCTCAGAGCACATGCCCAAGCTATGGGCTTGATCCTATAAAGGGCGTGCAGGAGGCAGCTGATTAAGGTTTCGCTCTCACATCATTTCTTTCCCTCTCCCTTCCTCTCTCTCTCCAAAAGTCAATTAAAAATTTAAGCCCTAGCCATGACCGATTTGGCTCAGTAGATAGAGCGTGACAGAGCGTGGGCCTGCGGACTCAAGGGTCCCAGGTTGGATTCCAGCCAGGGGCATGTACCTTGGTTACAGGCACATCCCCAGTGGGGAGTGTACAGGGGGCAGCTGATCAATGTTTCTCTTTAATTTTTTTAAAAATCTTTATTGTTCAGATTATTACAGTTGTTCCTCTTTTTCCCTCCCATAGTTCCCCTCCTCCCAGTTCCCACCCCACCCTCTGTCCTTACCCGCCCCCCCGCTGTTCTCATCTGTAGGTGTAAGATTATTGTCCAGTCTCTTCCTGCACCCCAACACCCTTTTCCCCCAAAAAATTGTCAGTCCAATCCCTTTCTATGCCTCTGATTCGATTCTATTCACCAGTTTATTCTGTTCATCAGATTTTTTATTCACTTGCTTTTTAGATTCACTTGATGATAGATATGTATTTGTTGTTCATAATTTTTATCTTTACTTTATCTTCTTCCTCTTCTCAAAGGATACCTTTCAGCATTTCATATAATACTGGTTGGGTGGTGACGAACTCCTTTAGCTTTTTTTTGTCTGTGAAGCTCTTTATCCGACCCTCAATTCTGAATGATAGCTTTGCTAGGTAAAGTAATCTTCACTGTAGGTTCTTGCTATTCATCACTTTGAATATTTCTTGCCACTCCCTTCTGTCCTGCAAAGTTTCTGTTGAGAAATCAGCTGACAGATGTATGGGTTCCCCCTTGTAGGTAACTGACTGCTTTTCTCTTGCTGCTTTTAAAATTCTCTCATTGTCTTTTGCTCTTGGCATTTTAATTATGATGTGTCTTGGCATGGTCCTCTTTGGATTCCTTTTGTTTGGGGTTCTCTGCACTTCCTGGACTTGGAAGTCTATTTCTTTTACCAGGTAGGGGAAGTTTTCTGACATTATTTCTTCAAATATGTTTTCAATATCTTGCTGTTTCTCTTCTTCTGGCACCCCTATAATTCTGATGTTGGTACGCTTGAAGTTGTCCCAGAGGCTCCTTACACTGTCTTCATATTTTTGGATTCTTTTTTCTTATCCATTTGGGTATTTTTGCTTCTTCATATTTCAATTCTTTGACTTGATTCTTGCGTTCCTCTAATCTGTTGTTGGATCTCTGTATGATATTCTTTATTTCAGTCAGTGTATGCTTAATTTTTAGTTGGTTCTTTTTCATATCCTCGAGGGTCTCATTAGATTTATTGAGGGTCTACCTAAATTTATCAGCGGTTTCTAGAAAATTCTTGAAAAACCATAAATCCATGGTTTTAAACTCCATATCCAGTCGTTTGCTTTCCTCCATATCTGTCATTTGTGATCTGTTT
This sequence comes from Murina feae, assembly GCA_004026665.1. Taxonomy (NCBI): domain Eukaryota; kingdom Metazoa; phylum Chordata; class Mammalia; order Chiroptera; family Vespertilionidae; genus Murina; species Murina feae. Next base: position 5,086 of record PVJC01013839.1, read on the forward strand.
CTTTGTCTCCGCATTTTGGCTGCTTCCCTGGGTTGATAGAGTGGCTTTCTGTATTAGGTGATCACTGAGAGGAAATGACCTCCAAGCCACTTGGTTATGCAAATCAGCTGTGTCTACAGTGGGAGAACTTCTGTGCTGGAGACACCCTTATGGGACAAGTGTTGTTTTAGTGGGGCTTTGGTACAAGACCCCTGGGTACGCTGGCACTTGTATCTCCAAGGAGGTGCTATTTTTAGCTTCTGCCTGGGGCTTCCCAGCCTTTTATATGCAAAAGCCACTGTGCGCAGCTTGGGTGGAGCAGGGTCTCGGGGACTCTATAGGGCAGAGCATCCAGCTATGGCTGCTTCTCAGCCCTTCCCTAAGAGGCACCGGGTCTCAAGCGGCTCTGGAGTTTCTCCCAGACGGTGCTCAACAGTCCAGCTCCTCCCCGTATGGTTCTGAGTCCCCAGAAACTCGCCTGGAACTGGAGTTCAGAGCTGTTGGGAGCTTGTGCTTCCCTCTGGTACGAAATGCTGCCAGCCGTTTCTGCGAGCCCTTTCTGAGATCCCCTTCGTGCGCGCATCTGTACCTCTGCACTTTATTTCCACACCTCCTCTGAGTTTCAGTCTCTTTCTAGTTGTAGAATTTCCACTCAGCCAGCCTTCCTGTGGGTTTGGGTGGTGTCCGTTTTTTCTTTTCGTTGTTGTTTTAAAATAGTTGTGCACAGCTGCAATTCTGGTATTCAGCTATGCCGCCATCTTGGTTCTCCTCTGTTTCTCTCTCATTGATGTTTCTAACTCTCTTTCCCTCTCCCTTCCTCTCTAAAAAATCAATAAAATATATTGAAAAAAAATTTTTTTTAAATAAGCCATAGTTGGTTTGGCTCAGTGGATGAGTGTTGGCCTGCAGACTGAAGGGTCCTGGGTTCATTTCCAATCAAGGGCACATGCCCGGGTTGTGGGCTCCATCCCTAGTAGGGGGCATGCAGGAGGCAGCCAATCAATGATTCTCATCATTGATGTTTCTATATTTCTCTCCCTCTTCCTTTCTCTCTGAAATCAATAAAATGCATTTAAAAAATAATAACAAATATCTATTAAAAATTTAAAAATTGAACTGCCTTATGATCCAGTGATTCTACTATGGGGATATATCTGAAGAAACCAGAAACACTGGTGTATTGCAGCATTATTTACAATCACCAAGATTTGGAAACATCCCAAGTAGTAGACAAGTGGATAAAAAAGCTGTGGTACATTTACACAATGGAATACTACATGGTCTTAAAAAGAAGGAAATCTTACCTTTCAGGATAGCATGGATGGACTTGGAGAGTATCAAGCTAAATGACATAAGCCAGTCAGACAAAGATAAGTTCCATATGATTTCACTTATATGTGGAATCTCATGAACAAAATAAACTAACAAAGAAAACAGAAACAGACTCACAGATACAGAGAACAGACTGACAGCTGTTAGAAGGGAGCATCTGAGGGACTGGGTGAAAAAGGTGAAAGGATTAATCAAAGGAAAAAAAGAAAACCTCATAGATGCTGACAACAAACAGTATGGTGATTTCCGGAGGGAAAGTGGGGTGGAGGGTGTAGTAGAGGCTAAAGGGGGGATAAGTGGTGATGGAAGGAGACTTGACTTGGCAAACACACAATACAATATATAGTTGATGTATTATAGAATTGTACACCTGAAACCTACATAATTTTATTAACCAATGTCACCCCAATAAATTCAATAACATTTTTAAAAAAGCCTGATAGGGAGCTTAAGTAATGGAGAAATAGACAACCTCCAGGGACAAACGGACTGTTTTCCAAAAATTCAATTTAAAATTATTTGGAATGCAGCGCACATTTTCCTTAGAAACAATGCTATGAATAATTGCAAGTTATTTTCTTAGCAAAGTCCACACAAGACTGTTTTACTCATAATGTAACAGAAATATCTGTTAAGAAATTTTAGGCTTGCATCAAATGAATCCCTAAACCCTCACCACTCTGAATTGTAAATTAGCTGTGTATATAACTGCCACCCCAACTAGACTGTGAACTCTTTGAGGGCTGGAAACTGTTGAATTATTCATTTTTTTATTCTGAATGCCTGGCATGTAACTGGAAATAAATGTTGGTTGCATAAATGAATGGACAAATTTAATAGGCATTCGAATAATGTTGAAAGTATCCTGGGGAATAAAAACACTAACATTTAATGGGTACCTTAATATGAGTCTGGCACTGTGCTAGGTAGATAATCAATAAAGCAAGATGCTTTGTTTATACTAGAGTTAGGGATGAAGAATCTGGAGGCAATTTTAATATTTGAGATATAAAATAAATGAGCGTTGGAGTTGCTAAATAAATGTTTTTGGATGAAATGAATGGATAGATGTATTGATTTGAAAGAAATGTCATAGAAAGATATCAATAGGAATTGATATGCAAAGGGAAATGATTCTTTTGAGGTTCTCTAAGACTGAGTGTTGGGGAGGGATAACCATAGCCAAAGAGCAGAAAATGGAAAAGGAAGTTGTTAACAGAGGGGACTGGTCAAGGAAATAATAGAAGGTCTTGTCTGGGTTAGGCTTTGGTTTAATTTCATCTGATTTACTGCTCCCTGTAAAAATGCATTTGCTTTTTCCAAAGATTTGTTATGAGTTTAGATTAAGGTTAGATTGAAGTTAGTTTGATTTCTTTCCACAATGGTAGTAAATTAATCACTTGTTAATATTTTATTGGGATGGTGTCTTCGTTAGCTTGGGCTGCTATAACAATGCCATCAACGGGGTGGTTTCAACAGCAAACATTTATTTCTCACAGTTCTGGAAGCTGGAAATCTGAGACCAGAATGCCATCATGGTCGCCTGGTGAGGGTTCTCTTCTCAGTTGAAGGTGGGTGACTTCTTCTTGTACCTTCACATGGCAAAGAGAATAACTCTCTGGGGTCTCTTTTATAAGAACACTAATTCCATTTTTGAGGGCTCCACCCTGGTGATCTAATTATCTCCCAAAGGCCCCACCCTCCTAATACCATTGAACTAGGGGGTTAGGATTTCAACATCTGAATTTGGAGGGAACACAAACATTCAGTCCATATCTGATGGCATAATGGTGAAGGCAGTAGAGTGGACATACTAGGCAGTAAGGGGGAATGCAACATAGGAAAGTGGGAGAGGGAAATTGTTATCTCTAGACAGCTTTGGTGGAGGACGAAAAAGATAGGGGCAGAAGGAGGAGGAGGAGGAGGGGAAAGGCAAACAATTATTTCATAATTTCATAAAGGGCCTAACCTCTCAGAAAGTCCCTCTGACTTACTGCCAGCCTGATCGATCATTGTTCTTTGAAAGCATCACTACAACTACTTCTGCATTTACTTCATTGTCCACAAAAGTGCAATCAATAAATATTTGTTGATTGCTTATTCTGAGTGTTTCAAATCAATCCACACTTCGTTTTATTAAGGATTTTAGAATTGACATTGATCAAGCTGAAGTAAGCATTGTCTTTAAATTTGCAAGACATTTTATGTCTTTCCCCAAGGAAAAGCAAATATATAAACATTTGTCCATGCCCATTATGCACCAAACACTGTACTAGAGATTTTCTTTACATTGCATTCATAGTAACTGGTTATTATTTAAAAACTAGGGGCTCAGTGCACAAAAATTTGTGCACTTGGTGGGGGAGGGGGTCCCTCAGCCCAGCCTGTGCCCTTTCGCAGTCTGGGACCCCTTGGGGGATGGCCACCTGCTGGCATGCCTGGCCAGCCTGGGTGAGGGGCTGATGGCTGTTTACAGGCTGGCCAAGCCCCCCCCCCCAGTGAGGACCCTCATCCTATGGGAGTGTGGCCAGCCTGGGTGAGGGGCTGAAGGCCGTTTTCAGGCTTCCCACAGCCCCTTCAGGGTTCGGGTCCCTACTGGGGTGCCAGGGCAGCCTGGGTGAGGGGCTGAGGGCCGTTTTCAGGTTGCCCACAGCTCCCATTGACCCAACATCCCACGAGACTGGCTGGAATCAGGTTTCTGGGGTTTATTTATCTTCTATAATTGAAACTTTGTTGCCTTGAGCAGAAGCCCAGCTGGCCGGCCTAGGCAGGCAGTTTCTTTTTCTTTTTTTTTTAAATATATTGTATTGATTTTTCACAGAGAGGAAGGGAGAGGGACAGAGAGCTAGAAACATCAATGAGAGAGAAACATCGATCAGCTGCCTCCTGCACACCCCTCACCGGGGATGTGCCCGCTACCAAGGCACATACCCCCGACTGGAATCGAACCTGGGACCCCTGAGTCCATAGGCCAACGCTCTATCCACTGAGCCAAAGCAGTCAGGGCCTAAGCAGGCAGTTTCAACTTCATCACTGGTGCAATGGAAGCCTCCTGTTTGCTCTAGCTCTGTGGCTGCCGGCCACCACCTTGGCTGGGTTAATTTGCATACAGCCACTCTGATTGGCTGGTGGGCATGGCTTAGGTGTCTCGGAGTGATGGTTAATTTGCATAGCACTCTTTTATTAGATTAGATTACTTAGAGCCCATTATATGTCAGATCCTATGCTAGGCAATGATGATAAAAGGCAAAGAGGGGAAAACTCTGACCTTTTAGTAGTTTTAGTATAATTTGAAGAAGATAGGGCCAAATCAAGAACTGTCAAGAACTGTAAGTATAATGAAAGGGGTAAGCACTTGACAATACTGGAGAATAGAAATAAGTTTTAGTTTAAAAAGAGTAGGTAATACTGACAATTAGAATGGAACATCTATTTAAATGAAAATTTTCATTTGTCTGAATAAAAAAAATTTTTTGAATGACAATTTAACTGGATGCTAAGAGGAGCCTAAGGAGATTGGTGCAGCCACTCCAATCTCCAGGATTAAATGTTGCAGGCCCTGGAGGGCATCCTGGATCAGGAAAAGGATATTAGAGAACAAATGAATAAATGTAAATAGAATATGGATTTAAGTTAATTATGTGTATTACTATTAGTTCCTCAATTGTGACAAATGAACCATACTAATGTAAGCTATTAATAATAGGTGAAATTGCGTGTAGAATATACTAGAACTATTTGAAGTATCTGTATAATTCTGTAAATTCCAAACTGTTTTAAAGTAAATATTTCATTAAAATACTTAAACTGGCATCTTGTATTTTTGTTAGAGGCAACACTAATACTTTTACTTCCAAATAATCATTAAGCATAAAATATAAAAAATAATCTTAAATTGATAATTAAGGGATTGGAGTTGTATATAATTTCTCCTAGGTAATTGACCCGAACACTTTATTTTCAAATATAATATTTATTGAAGTAAAGCACACATAGAGAAAAGAGTGCACTAAACATAAGTATGGAACTAGATGAACTTTCACAAAGTAATCACACTAGTGTATGGGTGTAACTGCAGCCCAGATCAGGAAAAGAATGTGACCAGCAGTCCAGAAGCAACCTCATGGTCCTTCCCTGATAAAGGTAATCATTATCGTGATCTGTAGCACCACAGGTTAATTTGCCTGTGTATCTAACATAAATGAACTCAAACAATATGGACTGTCAAACACTTTATTTTTTATGGAGTTCATCTGTTTTCTTTCTTTTCTTTTTCTTTTGACAAGCCTCAAGCAACCAAATAATTATTAGGGATTATTCTTCAATGTAGGAAAAAAACTGGCTTAAGTCCCTCCCTCCAATGAACCATCAATAAAATTAATCTTAATTTGGTTTGTGCACATCTCAAGAGATTAAAAAAAATACAATTATGAGAAAATCAGCAAGGTTAAGGCCCTGCAAATAATCACTTTTCTGGGGCGACCGCTAATTTATGCTGCCTGAATAGAAAACAGTGCTGATTATTTTATTCTTGCTGCTACTTTGGGAAAGAACCACCTGTGTGTTGTGAAAGACCTTAGAATTTGGAATAAAAATAGACATGTATACTGTAACAGTTTTATTTGAAGAGGAGCTTAGAAAAAATCCTTTATTTTTTAAAAAAAAGGAAGATGGGGATTTTAAGAATGAGAGTGAATTTTAGAATATTTGCCGTTTTCCAGATACAAGACAACCAAATACATTTTGCTCAACTTTAATATCTGCTTTGTTGTGCAACACAACTAGGGAGTTAGTCCTTATTGCTTAATACTTAATTGTTGGTAATATGCTAGGCCTTATAAAGAAAACCTGTTTTCAATGGTAGTAGAAATGATATATCAGAGGTTTACACACATTCCCTCACTCTCTCAACTATTGATTTCTCCTCTAAGTGACAAGACCCTGAAACTAACATGTATGTGTGCCACAAAAGATTTCCTTACGTTATACATTTCAATTTGTAGACTTGCAGAGATCTACTACGTGTACAAAACTATGCTGAACAACTTTGGTATGTCCAGAGATAAATGGTTCCTATGCTGTGTTTCTACTTGTGCTAGTCAAGGAAGGTTTTGTACTTTTACATCGGAAGGGAATGAGGTTAAATTAGATGTTTATTTATTAAATCTCAGAGTCCTTAGTCTTCTGAAAAAACAAAAACACCAACCCCCCCAAAACACACACACACACACACCCCATAAGGCAAAAGCTTGTTTAGAAACAGATGTAACTGTTAAGGATTTGGGTTCGTTCTAAAGCAGGGCCGTTGATTAAGACTGATTTACACAGAAGGGCTGGGCCTGTCACCGGAGCTATAAAGGCGGTTCGTGTTTTTCAAATTGCACGGTTCCACGAGGAGCTCCACGCGGCCCTGGTTGGCGCCTGTGGAAGGCCGGGCAGCTCCCTTTCGTCTGACTCGGGCTACCAGAGGCTGCGGGAGGCCCGGCTCCGGCTGGGGGAGAGAGGGCCCTGGGCCCGGGCCTACATCCTCAGGCGGCTGGTCGGGGCCTCGGAGCCCTCGGAGCCCTCGGCCCCAGCAAAGGCCGCCCAAAGCCTCCGCGCGTGCAGCCACGTAGACGGCGGCCCGCCTCCCGGCTGGGCGAGCGCCGGCGAGCAGCCCTGTTCCGGGATAAAGGCCGCGGGGGCGGGGCTTGGGGCTGCGCGGGGCTGCTTCCTCTCAGTGTGGTCAGGCGGGGTGAAGAGAGGCCGGAGCCGGGGCCGGGGCGGAGCGTCCCGTGGCGCGACCTAGCCCGGCCTGAGCTTTGGCGGGCACGGAGCAAGCCGCGCAGTGCGGGAAGCCTGCAGCCCACACCGGGGAAAGATGGGTCAAGTGGCGGGGGTTTCACCGCCGCCCACACGCCAGGGAGAGGGAATTTGAGAGCGCACGGGGGAGGGGGCGGGGAGAGCGGGCGGCTCTCTCAGAGCATGCTCCGTGCGGAGAGCCTGACATGCGCCGTGAGCCCTGGGTGGGTTGGCAGCGGGAGGGGCTGGCGCGAGCGGGCTGATGTGTTTATCCGGTTTTCTGGGTGGGCGGTCAAAGCGCACGCGTTAAGGGCGAAAGGCGGTGGGGCTGGGCGGTGGAATGCGCACGCGCTGAGCGGGCCGACAGCTCTGGGAGGGCGTGGAGGGGGCTCTTGGAGAAGCAGGGGAAAAGGGAAGCCAAGGGAAAGGAAAGGGCGGGGGGGAGGGGGGAGGGAGAGTGTGTTCTGCGCATGCGTGCGAGCGCCAGCGACGACGGCGGCGGGGGAGTCTCGGGGATGACAGTGGCTTTGCCCGTTGGGGTAACGGTCGTCGTCTCCGGCAGGGCTTGGGGCACCGCACAGACCGCAGAATCCATTAAGGCCGCAGCCACCCGGGCCCTACCGAGCTAGAGTGGCGCGTGGAGTCGGGGTGAGGGCGGCGAGGCGCGGGGGGAGGGGCCTGCGGCGGGGCCTGCTGTGTGCGCTGGGCGGCGGCGGGCCTGGCCGTGTGAGCGCTCGCCTCTGCCGCGGCCGGGCGGACTCGTGGGCGGCGGCGGCCGTCGTGCTTGGCGGAGGCGGTGTCCGTGTGTGCGGCGCGGAGAACACGGCCGGGCAGTGAGGGGCGGCGCTTGCTCCTGGCGACCGAGCGAAGGGCTCCGCCGCGGCCCGCCTGGGCCTGCTCCCCGCCCCCTCCCGCCGCTGCTCCGCCGCCTCCGGCCCGCGAACTTCCTCCCTGCCGGCCCTCCCCTATCGGCTGCGGGACGGACTTTCCCGCCTCGACGCCTCCTGGAACAGCGGGGCTGTAATCGCTGGGGTGCAGAGCCAGGCACAGTCCGGGCCCCGCGTCCGATATGGAGAGAGCGGCGGCGGCGGCCTCGGCCAGCCGCATCAGCAGCCTCCGTAGCCGCCGCGGCTTCGGGCACTAGATCGCGGAAGCCGACCCCGGAGCTGTCGTCCTTGCTGTCGCCGCTGCCTCCGCACCGGGCGCTGTGATGGAGTAGGGGCCCCGCAGCCGGTGAGAAGCGTGCCCGCCCCTTGGACCGGGCCGGGTCCTGCTCCCGCCCAGCTCGACCGGAGGAGGTACCGCCGCGTCCGGAGATGCAGCTCGAGCGACGGCCGCCCGCCGAGCCGCGGGGCTAGACTGAACTCCGAGTCGCGGCCCGAGCACCGAGGCCGCCTGGGACGAACTCGAACGCTGGTTTCTCTACTTTTTTTTTTTTTTTTTTTTTTCATCTGCAAGTCTCAGGGACGGAGGAGGGGCGCCAAGGCCCCATGTGTGGGAGGATTGCTTCAGCCTCGCAAACTTGCACGGATTTTGGTGACTACTTGGGCCAGTGGTTTTGCTCTGATTTCCTCCCAATTATTGCAAATTCGCCATTGTTCCCAGGCTGCTCACAAAGTTGGATCCGGAATTTCTTTTCAACCGGGAGCCAACGGTGTCGAAGTGTCTGCAATGAACCCCGTGAATGCTACTGCTCTCTACATTTCCGCGAGCCGCCTAGTGCTCAACTACGACCCCGGAGACCCCAAGGCGTTTACCGAGATTAACAGGCTCTTGCCTTACTTCCGACAGTCCCTCTCGTGCTGTGTTTGCGGTGAGACGCCTTTTATTGTTTCCTTTTTAGGCTTGTTTTATTTTTTTAAAGCTTTGGGCAGTGGTAACGGGAACGGTTCGAGGACACGGTAGTCTGTATTATTAAGCTTTTGTTACTTGTGCAGCAGGATACAGTCATTAGTTTTGAAACTCCAAAGGACTTTCACCCGGCATTTCAGAAAGAATCCTTCCAAACCGCTTTGTGCAGCGGTCTGAACGTTTGAAAGTGTTGATTTCATCTTAGGTCAGTTTCTTAGCATTTCTGATGATGGTTTTTTTTTAAATGACGTGAAGTATGCATGTATCCTGCTGCCTTTTTTTTTTTTTTTTAACCTTCGGCACAAGAATTGATTTAATACCTAGCTTAGTTAAATCTGGTTAAAACATGTACATGTGGCGTGTTTGCATTTCCCCAAACTGGTGTTATGTGTGGGCGCTGGTATAATGTGACGCGCCCACAGCTAGAGAGTGAACTCGGTGCGGAACTTTCCCCCAGGTTCTTCCACAAATGCTTTGACAGTTGGACCGGTAAACAGTGAGTCAAGGAATACTTGATGGGCTACTAAGTTCTTTTTAGCTAAAGCGATTTTTACAGGATTACGTTTCTTATTTTGTGGCTTTAATACATTATGGCCTGGTAGAGGGTTATTTAGGGTATTTTTGTTAAAAAATATTAGTGTGGTGGGGAGGATATTTTCAAGTTATTGAGAGATGGAGATACGCTAAGTTGTCTAATAAATCGAAGCTTCTCAAAGGTAATAATTTGGATTAACTGTGCACGTATAACTATTACTCCCCCCCCCCCCAAAAAAAAGACACGATGAAAACGTTAATACAAAGGAAAGGACAGCTGGCCAAAAAAAGCAGTAATATACTCCACTTCGTATTCTTGTTTCGACACAAATTTTGAGGTTTCGTTGATCCACTCGTTGAGTCAGTATTTCAGAAATTTAAGCATTTCAGACTTTCACGTTGTCTTAAATTAGATAAAGAAGAGTAATTTTGCGATTATTAATTTGAGAGTCATCTAGCATTTTCTGTATAGCTCTGGGGGAAGGCACTGCAAGAGTGCAGAAGAGATGAAGATTGTGGTTTTTTTTGTACACTAAGTACTTAATCTCATAAAAATTTAAGTAACCCTGTTAGAAGGTGATTAAGTTCTACCGTGACTGGTTGACTCTTAACAACTTTATAGAGAATCACTTTGCGCAAATCACTTAACTGCCCAGGGTCTCAATTTCTTAATATAAAAAATGAGTTTGGGCTAGATTTCAGGTTTCCTTTCAGATTAAATTTTACTACTGTAAGCATTAGAATTTGATTGGTTTCAAGATTCCCTCTTACCCCACTGCGAATTTTTATGGAGAGATGTATGTATTTATTTACTTACTTTTAACAGCTTTTGATAGTTTGTGGACTGAGGAAATGGGGCTGCTATATCTTTCTTATCCACAAACCATTTTTTGAGGTTTGGGGGGTGGATTGAATGAAGAGGGGAGAGAGCCATCATAGGGCAGCCCGCGGCCTGCTAGATGGAACAGCAGTAGGGATGTATCCAGGTAACCCTTGAAGAGCTGATAAGTCTCCTTTTTACTAGGTGGATGAGATTTAACTCTCTAAGGGGGAAAATGGTAGTTTTGAATTGTGTAGATACTTAGATTTTAAATTCTTACCAGTAGCTTCAGGATAGTTGTGGCCTAATGGAACATTTCCCCCAGATTCTAACCTGGATTTAAAAAAAAATTGCCATGAAAGATAAAGTTATATTTTAAAGAGTCCCCAAGTGTCATTTTAAAATATTTTTTAAAACCAGTCTTGACAACACAAGGGGAATTTTTCTGACAAGTGGAGCTTTGTAATTATTTTTCGTTGTTCACTTTCCCTTCCCCTCTATTCTATGGAAAAGATTTGTGGATTCTGCTTCCTTGTAACTGAGTAGTTGGCATAAAATTTCAGCAATATGGATGCAGGTTCAGGCCTCCCTCTTTGGTGTCCCCGCCCATGTAGTCTGTGGTTATCAATAGATAGGAGAAAATACCAGTTATTTGAATTCAGATCCAGCATTTAATAAACTTTGTATCAGGTGCTACCCTAGGCTCTCTTAGTTGAAAAACATAAACTCATTCAATTCTAGAGCATGTGCAATTTTCTTTCATGAAGATATGTAAAAGTAAAGTGTAATTCTGTCTTGCTGCATTCTGTAAATAGGGAATTTGTTTCAACAGGCCCTCCAACATCTGACCCAGTCCTACCTTTCAGCCTGTATTCAACTGCTCTCTTACATAATTGCTCTGCTTCAGCCAAGTTGATATTTTTTGCCTTTTAAACATACATACATGCCTTATGTTTTCCTCTTTTTCCACTAAAATGTTCTTTGTCCTTTGAATCTCTGTAACCCTTTGTTCTAGTCATAGGCACTTAAAACTCAGTGCAGTTTTTGTTTTATTTTTTTTTTGTCAGTGCAGTTTGTATAACTAATTCTTCTGATACATTAGGGAAAATACTATGTTTTTGTACATTTTTGTGTTCCTCTTGCCTTATCCTTTCTCTCCTAGCAGTGACTTGCGTGTAGGTGTTTATGAGACTCAGGAAGAAAGTGAGGTTGTGAAGGAGGGAAAGTAAAAGGCTTACAAACTTTGCAGTTAGGTTCAAATCTTGATTTTTCTGCTTTTGTGTAGACAAGTTACTTTAGGTTTTTGCCTCAACTTCCTTTATCTACAAAAGGAGGATGATTATACCTTCTTCAAATTTGTTTTTCCAAATTTGTTATATGTGGGCTTATTTTTTAGTAGGAAAAACCTTTTGACCCTGTGAGAACAAGTCTATGGACTTGGTGTCTGGCACATATTATGTACTTAATATCCAACTCTTCTGCTGAAGTAGGAGAAGAAGGAGGAGGTGAGAGAAGAGACTGAATTGTCAGGTCAGTTACTGTCAAATTTAGACTATTCTCTAGAACTGCATGTTTAGTTATTGTTTGACATGTAAATTAGCTGATTATCACTCTTGGTTTTTCAATTGCCTTGTATATTTAAACCTTCTGAAGCTTCAGATGAATGGGGTATTGCTCCAGAGAATTACTGTACTTTCTAGGCCACAAAACAAATTATAGTGACTACTACTTTTTGTATCAGTTTTTCTTTCCCCCTTGCTCTAAATATTGGGACATGTTTTATCATGTAGCAGGAAGTATAATTTTTTCTATTTTTTTAATGGCATGGAACTTGATAAATTCTGAACTAGGGATTTAAAGTTTTCCATTAAATTTGTAAGTCCTCATGTAATATAAGTTTTATATGTAGAATCAAATCCTGTTAGAGTTGGAAGAATGTGTTGAATGGAAAACTTTTACCTTCTGAGACATTTGGAGTCCTGTGATTAGGATCAAATCTTTACTCAGGCACATGAATATTTTCCTGGTGTTTTAATTTTTTTAGAGAGGAAGGGAGTGGGGGAGAGAGAGAGAAACATCAATGTGAGAGAGGTAACATGGATCCGTTGCCTCCTATATGTTCCCTGACTGGGGATGGAACCCACAACCTAGATATGTGCCCTGACTGGGAGTAGAACTTGGGACCTTCTGGTGCATGAGACAATGCTCCAACCAACCGAGCCACACTGGGGCTCCTGGTGTTTTAATTAGAGTCTAGGAACCAAGGGGTTTTGCCTTTGGATTTACATAATATTTTTTGGAAATTCAATTTATCTTTTACAAAATGGGGAGGGGCTGGAGATTAGTGTTTCCCATTGAAACACATAGGGTGTTATAGATTAAACAAGTTTTTGTTTTGAATGTGAAGGGACTGAAAGACAAAAGCCTATCTTTTAGGTAGGTAGGTAGTTGGTTCGCTAAGGGTGAGAGAGAGCCTTGCTTGTTTTGTTTACTATAGTAGCCCAGTACCTGACAGTTACTGGTTTAACTTGTTGAATGGATGCAATTATTATTAAAAAAGACAAAGTTTCAAAGTAGGAAGGAGTAGTTTCCTTAATAGATTTAGCTTTCTGAACAACTACCTTCACTTTACTTATTTTTCTCTTTTTCCATTGTATGTACCCCACACCTCTGGAATTAGTGGAGTATATGTCTTAATCTCTTCCAGTGTGGAATATTGGAATTAACTTTGGTTTTGATACAAATAATTTATAAATAGTAAGAATCTTCTTAACTGGAATTTGAACATATAGCTTGGAGTGTCTTATTGTAAACTATACATTTTTTATTTTTAATATGTTTTTATTAATTTTTAGAGAGGAAGGGAGAGGGCAAGATAGAAACATCAACTGCCTCCTGCACGCCCCCCACTGGAGATGCAGTGCCCATTCTGGGCATGTATCCTGGACCTCATGGTTCATGGGATGATGCTCAATCCACTGAGCTGCACCAGCTGGGCAAACTACATACCCAACTCTAACAGGATTTGATTCTACAGATCAAATTTATTATATTATTTGAGGTCTTACAAGTTTACACATCTGAATTAAAAGGCCATTTGAATAATTGTATGTGTTATATTAATATTTTATATTTTTGTCAAGCCTGGGTTTATATTTTTCTAACTTGGATTTTAAAAAATTTGCCATTAAAAGTTCTTTTGATACTTAAGATTTTATTTCTACTTAAAATTACTACAGTTAAATTTTTTTATTGTTAGTAAACACATAATATAAAATTTGACATTTGTTGTTGTTGTTGTTAATCCTTATCTATAGATAGTTTTTCCATTGATTTTTAGAGAGAGTGGAAGGGAGGGGGGAAAGACAGAGAAACATCGATGTGAGAGAGAAACATTGATTGGTTGCCTCCCAAAGGTACCTTGAGATTTAGCCTGCAACATAGGTACATGCCCTTGACTGGAATTAAGCTTGAGACCCTTCAGTGGACAGGCTGATGCTCTATCCACTGAGCCAAACCAGCTATGGCTAAATTTGCCGTCTTAATTATTTTTTTAAACCTAAATCTCTGATGGTTAAGTGAACACATGAAAAATTTTTTAAATTTATTTTTTGTTTTTACTTGTTTTTTAAAAATATATTTTATTGATTTTTTACAAAGAGGAAGGGAGAGGGATAGAGAGTTAGAAACATCGATGAGAGAGAAACATCGATCAGCTGCCTCCTGCACACTCCCCAATGGGGATGTGCCCGGAACCAAAGCACATGCCCTCAATGGGAATCAAACCTTGGGACCCTTCAGTCTGCAGGCCAACGCTCTATCCACTGAGCCAAACTGGTCAGGGCTTTACTTACTTATTTTTTAAAATTAATTTCAGGGAGGGGATGAGAGGAGAGACAAACATCATTGATCAGAGAGTCATTGATCAGCTGCCTCCAATACTCCCCCTACTGGGGATTGAGCCAGCAACCGGGCATATGCCTTGATCAGGAATGGGTCGACCTTTAACCACTGAGTCATACTGACCAGACTGTATTCTCTATTTAAAAAAGTTTATTTAAAATATATTTTTATTTCAGAGAGGGAGAGAGAGATAGAAACATCAATGATGAGAGAGAGTCATTTATCGGCTGCCTCCTGCACACCCCACTCTGGGGATCTAGCCTAGAACCAGGACATATGCCCTGACCAGGAATTGAACTCTGACCTTCTGGTTCATAGGTCGATGCTCTACCACTGATCCATGTTTGCCAGGCAAAATATATTTTTTTTTTTTTTTTAATATACTTTTTAAATTGATTTCAGAGAGGAAGGGAGAAGGAGAGAAACATCAATGATGACAGAGAATCACCCATTGGCTACCTCCTGCACGCCCCCCACTGGGGATCGAGCCCGCAACCCAGGCATGTGCCCTTGACCGAAATCAAACCTGGGACCCTTCAATCCAAAGGCCGACACTCTATCCACTGAGCCAAACCAGCCAGGGCCAAAATATTTTTTTGCTAGTGGCCATTCTAATGAGTGTAAGGTGATATCTCATTGTGATTTTGGTTTGCATTTCTGTAGTGATTAGTGACATTGATCATATGCTTGTTGGTCATTTATATATCATCTTGAAGAATCACCACTTTTTTTTTTTTTTTTTTTTTCAAATCCTCTCTGGGAGATATGCTTAATTGATTTTTAGAGAGGGGGGGGGAAAGAGAGTGAGAATTGCGGGGAGGGGAGAGGGAGAGAAACATCGATTGGTTATCTTCTGCACGTGCCCTGATTGGGGAGTCAAACCTCAAACCTAGGTATGCATCCTGACCGGGAATTGAACCTGCAAACTCTTCTTTTTAAAAAAAATATATTTTATTGATTTTTTTACAGAGAGGAAAGGAGAGGGATAGAGAGTTAGAAACATTGATCAGCTGCCTCCAGCACACCTCCTACTGGAGATGTGCCTGCAACCAAGGTACATGTCCTTGACCAGAATCGGACCTGGGACCTTTCAGTCCACAGGCTCTTGCTCTATCCACTGAGCCAAACCGGTTAGGGCCAGCAACCTCTTGGTAGATGGGATGACACTCCAACGAATTGAGCCACAGAGATTCACCTGGCCAGGGTGAATCACTATTATTTTTTATCTTGAAAACTTATTTCACTTACATTTTTATTAATTTCATAGAACCATTTATAAATTAACTTTATTGCCCTAACTGGTTTGGCTCAGTGGATAGAACGTTGGTCTGTGAACTCAAGGGTCCCAGGTTTGATTCCTGTCAAGGGCATGTGCCTTGGTTGCAGGCACATCCCCAGTAGGGGGTGTGTGTAGGAGGCAACTGATCGATGTTTCTCTCTCATCCATGTTTCCAGCTCTCTATCCCTCTCCCTTCCTCTCTAAAAAAATCAATAAAATACATATTAACTTTATTGCATATGTAAAAATTTTAGAAATTAGCCATAAATGAATACTTCCCTTCATATAATTTGTTTTTGTATATATTTTATTGATTTCAGATAGGAAGGGAGAATAAGAGGGAGATAGAAACATCCATGATGAGGGAATCATGGATAAGCTGCCTCCCGCACGCCCCCTACTGGGGATTGAGCCCGCAACCTGGGCATGTGCCCTGGGAATCAAACCCCGACCTCCTGGTTCATAGGTCGATGCTCAACCACTGAGTCACGCTGGCTGGGCTATATAATTTGTTTTTGAATAGCTGTTCTGAACATTGTTTAAGGACATCTGATTGGTATTAAACTAGTTGGTTTACCAGTTTTTTTGGGGGGAGGGACTCAAGTTCACCTGTTCTCTGATTGATATGGGAAGAATTCTTTAGGGAGCATTTATCTAGTGGGCTGGTAAAGAGGAACAGTAGTTAGTAATTTGCCTGGTAGATACACTTCTTTTATTTCACACATTTATTTAACCATTCATTTGGTTTCTTTTCCTAAGAAAAATCTCCTTTTTACAGTTCCCTTTTTAGTACTGTAAAAATTCTAAAAAGTTAATAATAGTTTGTATAATGGTTCAAGGCTGGGCTGTATGGGATGTAGAATTAGGCAGGAGAAATTGTTTCAGTTTAAGTAAAATCTAGGAAGTATGGGGCTTGAGTGGGACCAAGAGAAATGGTATAGTTGCTCATTTTCAGTAAGGCTTGATGGAGAGAACAGCTGGCTTGTTGAGGTTGCAGAAAAGTTTATTTCCATGAAGGAGAGAATCACCTTGCAGTATAGTGGTTACGCAGGGGCCTGTTGTGTGGGGACTTTTAATGCCAGGCTAAGGAATTTGACTTTTATTTTGTAGATGTGTTTGTCTTTTATTTTTTTCAAAGTGTGTTTTAGTCCTGGCTGGGTAGCACAGTTGGTTAGAGCATTGCCTCAGTTCGACAGGGTTGTGGGTTCAATCCTGGTCAGAAGAATCAACCAATGAATGCATAAATAAGTGGAACAACAAATTGATAATTCTCTGTCCTTCTTGCTCTTTCTCTCTCCTTTTTCCCCATTTCTCTCTAAAGTTGTTAAAAGTTTTTTAAAGTGTCTTCTATAGGCTGCCAAAATCAAATATTGTCTAAAGGGCTTGTTAAAATTCAGATTCCCAATGATCAGACAGACTGATTGAATTGGAATTTCTCTGGGTAGTGCCTTGAGTGCCTTGTAATCTTCATTTAACACCTCCCTCCGGTCTTGATATGGGGCAGAGGTTTGCAAATCACTGTGGTTAGCATTTGAGAAACAACATTTTAACTAGGAGAGGGATGTAATTTAAATTCTGTTTTAGGAAAGATTGATTTAGGAGTAGAATATGGGATTGATTACTGAATAGTGGTGGCGGTGGTAAAGGAACAACATAGATAATGCTAAGGGAAATTTTTGTCTTATGATCATCGTAATACTTTAATTCTTTGATGTGTATTATATATATACTTTGTCATGTTTCATTATAAATAGGTTAAAAAATAGATTTGTATTGAGAGGAAAGGAGAAAGAGAGAAACATCAATCTGGGCTGCCTCCTGCACTCTTCCCCACCCCCCTCCTCCACTGGGGATGGAGCCTATAACATACCCTGACCAGGAATTGAACCAGCAACCTCTGGGTGCACGAAATATGCTCAACCAACTGAGCCACACTGGCCAGGGCCTCACTCTGAATAGGTTAAATGAGACATTTCCTATTCTAAAATTTATAAACATCTCCACAGTGCTTTTACATAGTATATACTTGATAAAGTGTTTTGAATTGTATTTAAGAACTCTCAAAACCTGGCAGTTTAATGCAGATGCATGGAAAAATTGCAGGAGTCAAAAGTTCATATCAGAAATGAAGTTTGGAAAGACATGAATGTATGTAGGCTAGTTTGAAATGGTGTAGGACAACCCAATTAAAATATTCTTCAAGGGTTTAGCAATTTGGTGTAGATTTTGGGAGAGGTTACAGTTAAGATAGAAATTAGAGCAGTTCAGGTGTGGGCCTAGGGAGAATGAAGAGAAGGATGAGACAGTGTCGAATAATGTGATGGTGATTGGTGTTTAGGGGTGAGGAAATATTGGAAATAAGGAAAGGATAAAAAATAATCTGGAAACTTTGATTTTAAAATAATTTTATATACTATTTGATATAGTATAACATATCTTCTGAGTCTTGGGGCTGTGTTATCAGTCCCTCAAATTAATTTGAACATTCAGGTCTCCTTTCTTTGCATTCCTTGTTTTTATATGAGCATTCATATCATATTGATAACATCCATAGCACACCATTATTCATTGGTTAATGCCTTATTGTATTGGCTTCTCTCAGTTGACATATCCTTTAGAGTTCACTTAGCTACTTTCATGTATGATTCCTTTAAATTTGTCTTTTCAAGTTCTGATGTACTTTCTAAATTTTATCTTTTATTTTAAAAAGTGATATTTCAAAATTCTTATTCTAATTTCCCTTACATTTTTCTTTGTATCCAGGAGTTACTTTTGCTTTCTTGTCCATTTAATTTCAAACTCTATTGTTTTTTTTCTTTCAAAGATTATTATTATTTTTGTTCCCTTGTCAGGAGTAGACTTTTTTTTCACCTTAATTATTGTATGTCTGGCTATTTTCTTGTTTCGACTCATCTATAATAATTTAGCAGAATTTTCATTTATTACCCTTTTGCTCCAGAGATCTTGAATTTTTGCAGAGTTGGAATATTTGTGTTTTTTTTCAAGCTGTTTTAATTTAGTTTTACACCCAGTGTATTTTGTGTGTGCTGATTTTAGTTGTCTTATCAGTTAACATTTGTCTGTTTTCTGTTATAACCTACAGAAAATGTGCACTTAAGATGTTGCCTGGTCTATACTTTGGAAATCAGTATCTTTTCTGGAAAAGTTGAATGGTTTTAAAATTCTTTTTGTAATATTTGTACTTAATTTTAGCCAAAAGGCTGAGAAGCGATTCTTTATATAGTATTTAAAGGCATATCTAAAGTGGGGGTGTGAGTTCAGAGTATAACAACCTAAGAACTTTCAGCCCCCTACCAATCCTTTTAAATGTTTTTCTCTTGATGTTCAAATCTCTGCTTAAGTTTCTGGTTTTGAGGACTCTGGCAATATATAATGCAGGAATCTAGGATTAGAAAGCGGCATTCCAGTTTAGGTATCCTTGTGATGGATTTCTGAATCCTCTCTACAGTTAATCATTTGGTTGTCCAGCCTGTGACTGAACATATTCAGGATATGACATAGGGTATAACTATGTCATATTTACCAGAAGCTGTGGGCTGACTCAGGGATTTCTGTCTGGTGGCACTGAACTAACCAGCTCAGTTTTTACATAGTTCTTACAAGGAAGATATTTACTGGATTTTTCTTCATGATGAGAATTTATAAAGCTTTAGGCAGAAAGGATCATATATCATACAGCTATTTCTTCACATCAAAGAATCCTTTCTGTAATATTGAAAGTTCATCCAAGCCTTTTCTGAATACTTCTGGGTTAGGGAGCTAAATTCTACCCTGCAGAATAGCCATATCATTGTTTGATAACTTTTTTTTCCTTCAGAAAAGTGGTTTCTTTAGAAACCAAAAATTTGGTTTCTTTAGAAAGTTCTTCCTTCCAATTTATCCAAGTCTCCTCTATAGTTGTCTCCTACTCTTTTTTTTTTTTTTTTTTGGTCCTCTGGAACAATTGAAAAAAAGCCTTTGATAAAAGTTTACCTTTTCGCCCTAACTGGTTTGCTCAGTGGATAGACCATCGGCCTACGGACTGAAGGGTCTCTGGTTTGATTCTGGTCAAGGGCATGTACCTTGGTTGTGGGCACATCCCCAGTGGGGGTGTGCAGGAGGCAGCTGATCGATGTTTCTCTCTCATCGATGTTTCTAGCTCTCTATCCCTCTCCCTTCCTCTCTGTAAAAAATCAATAAAATATATATTTTTAAAAAGTTTACCTTTTCAACTATTGGAAGACAGTTTTCACTATCTTCTCTGAGAAGGTAGACATCAGTAAGTACCTGTCCTGGAAGCACCCTGAATTCAATTTTTTCTAAAAGTATGTTCATGTCCAGAGTGTTCATGTCCTTGTGTTCATGTCCAGAGTGTTTTAGATGTGCCAGATGGTATTGTCTGCCTTGATAATTTGAACAATTAATTTATCTTAGTTTCATTTTATTGGACTAAAGCAGAGATTTGGTTGTGAATTAGGCCTCCAGCCTCTTTATTGATGATGTTAAGCCTCACTGGTAGATATTTTCCATTGATTTTTTTAGAGAGAGAGTGGGATGGAGGGGGACAGACAAAAATATTGATGCGAGGAATCGAACCCTTGACCCTTCTGTTTGCAGGCTTACTGACACTCTATCCACTGAAGCAAACTGGCTGGGCCCCTAGGCATTTTTTTAGCTTGATAAAAATTTTACTAAATTTGTTGGTCATAGTTTTAAAATCTAGCCTTCATATAAAAATCTAGATTTTAGGCACCTCCTGGAAAACCGTAAGGTCTGGCATTAGTATACTCCCTCGTGACATGGCATGGCATCACTGAGGGTAGTGGAGAGGGGGTTTCTCCCTTTTGGGGGTGGAGGTAAGTAAATCCTCTGTAGTTTGCCCTTGGTTCCCTCCCAGCCCTTGTCACTTAAAAAAAAAAGAGAGAGAGAGAAAGAAAAAAAAGAAACTTTATCTGCATGGCCCTCTAGACATTTGGAATTGTAATCCTTAGAAGTAGAGAATTTTGTAAGGTCTCTTGTACTCTTGACATTATTTTGAACCATAAAATTCTGCTGTTGGGATCTTGAATTATTTTGTGAACCCTTCTTACCTAGATAAAAATCAGGATTGCTTTTCTTGTTTGGCAGTTGTTGGTCCACAATGTTTCTGGTCAATTAAAACATTTTCACAAGTTATTTGTTAGTGTTGTTCAAATCTTCTCTATCCTTACTGATTTCCTATTCGTTTTATCTTTGAGAGATGTTGAAATCTCTTAATTATTATTTTATGGTTTTGTCAAATTCTCTGTGGAGTTTTAACAGTTTTTACTTCATGTATTTTGAAGCTCTTATTAAGTGCATACGACAATTTTGAACACATGGACTTTAAGTTTAATTTTTAATGTCCTGCCCTAATTCATCTATCATTTCTAGGTTATGTTGCTGTTTGGTTTTTCTGCTTTTTATGGGTGATATTTTTCTACTACTTTGTATGCCTTACTAATTTTTGTCTTTTTAAAAAAATATATTTTTTATTGCATATTGATTTCAGAGAGGAAGGGAAAGGGAAAGAGAGAGGTAGAAACACCAGTGATGAGAGAGAATAATTTGATCAGCTGCCTGTTGCATGCCCCCTACTGGGGATGGAGTCTGCATTCCCAGTCTGCCCTGACTGGGAATCCAACTGGTGACCTCTTGGTTCCTGGGTTGGAGCTCAACCGCTGAGCCACACCAGCTGGGCTCATTAATTTTTTATTGGATGCTGGATATTGTAACTTTTACCTTGTCGGTAAAATTTTAATTTGTTGGTAGATATTTTCTTTTTTTAATATATATTTTTTTAATGATTTCAGAGAGGAAGGGAGAGGAAGAGACAGGCAGAAACATCAATGTTGAGAGAGAATCATTGATTGGCTGCTTCCTGCAAGCTCCACACTGGAGATTGAGCCCACAACCCAGACATATGTCCTGACTGGAAATTGAACCATGACCTCCTGGTTCATAGGTCAACGATCAACCACTGAGCCACACTAGCCAGGCGATAGATACTTTTGTACTATAAATATTGTCGAGCTTTGTTCTTGGGATGAGGTTATGTTATTTGGAGATAGTTTGATCTTTTTGAGGCTTGTTTTTTTAAATATTTTATTGATTTTTTACAGAGAGGAAGGGAGAGGGATAGAGAGTTAGAAACATTGATGAGAGAGAAACATTGATCAGCTGCCTCCTGCATACCCCCACTAGGGATGTGTCTGCAACCAAGGTACATGCCCTTGACCGGAATCGAACCCAGGGCCCTTCATTCCGCAGGCCAACGCTCTATCCATTGACCCAAACCGGTTCTGGCTTGAGGCTTGTTTTTAGTTTTTATTAGCAGCCTTTAGGAGCTAATTTTTCTGCAGTACTGAGCAAGATGATGCCTTATGTTTCTCACTCTTGGTGTTGGGAATAGGAATTATTCTGTTGCCTCTGAATTACATTGGGATTTTCACTTTGTTCCTTTCTGGGTGTTCTTTCTTTAGGCTGAGGTAGTTTCCTCATGTGCATATGCTAATCGGTACTCAGCTGAAGACTTGAAAGGACTTGGTTTAAATATCTGGAGCTCTGCCCCAACTGGTTTGGCTTAGTGGATAAAGCGCCAGCCTGTGGGCTGAAGGGTCCCGGGTTTGATTCCAGTCAGGGACATGTACCTTGGTTGCGGGTGGGTCCCCAGTGGGGGATGTGTAGGAGGCAACTGATCGATGTTTCTGATGATCGATGTTTCTAGCTCTCTGTCCCTCTCCCTTCCTCTCTGTAAAAAAATCAATAAAATATATTAAAAAAAATAAATATCTGGAGCTCTTTCTCTGTGCAGCTTTCTCACCTCTAGTATTATGGCCTGAAAAGTCCAACTGCCTTGGCCTCCTAATTCGTGTCTTTTCATTTTGGGGAGATCACCAGGGTGTGTTTGGGCTTTCTTTCCTTGTGCTGCGGTATGAAAATTATCTCTAGGCATAAGCTGGGACAGTTGTAGACTTTGTTTCCTATTCCAAGGATAACTGTTCTGGGCTTTCTGTTGCTCAATATCTGAAAACAATTGTTTTGTCTAGTTTTTTGGTTGTTTCATTCAGCTGGGAGAGTAAATCTGGTTATTCTATTTTGTTTGGAAACAGAGTTAGATTATATTCTAAACCTATGCTGTCCCATACATATTTAGTTAATGAGTGGTCTCTAACATGGGTTGGGGAATCCCATGTTAAATGACAGTGTAGTTAGTTAAAATGATGTAATGAACTTAAAAAAATAATTACTTGGTCAAGTGGTCAAAATCTGTGTATCACTTTTTGTGTGATTAATGCAGATCTTCATGAAGTTTTTATTAAAATGCATATTTTTCTGTTACGATTATTCGTGCTAGATATTTTAAAGAAAACAGTTTATTGGTTTTGGAATCCAGGTGATTAGGGCATAATGGTGGTCTGGGGCATAGCTGCTTAAATATTTAGAGAGCTAATTTCTTTGAAACTTTAATTTGTTATTTGGATCTGTTGATTTTTTGAGGCATGTATTTGCTTTTTGGTTTACTATTAATAAACTTGTGTGAAAGTTTATTTATTTATTTATTTATTTTTAAAATTTATTTTATTGGTTTTTTACAGAGAGGAAAGGAGAGGGATAGAGAGTTGGAAACATCTATGAGAGAGAAAAATCAATCAGTTGCCTCCTGCATACCTCCCACCGGGGATGTGCTTGCAACCAAGGTACATGCCCTTGACTGGAATCGAACTCAGGACCTTTCATTCAGTCTGCAGGCTGGCGCTCTATCCACTGAGCCAAAC
Organism: Murina feae; assembly: GCA_004026665.1. NCBI lineage: Eukaryota > Metazoa > Chordata > Mammalia > Chiroptera > Vespertilionidae > Murina > Murina feae. The sequence continues at coordinate 28,361 of PVJC01013839.1, forward strand.
CGGTTAGGGCTTGTGTGGAAGTTTAAAGGAATATATTTTAAGGATTGCTCAATAAAAAATTTAAAGAAGAAAAACAGACGGGTTATGAAACCCTACCAAAAGGGAAATGGTGCTGCCTACTTAGGAGGGTTTTTTTCATTTAAAGTTCATTTTTCTTAGACTTGAAGTTATTATTATAGTAGTACTCATAATAATGAATTTTGCCAAATGAAAACATTTTAAAGAAGTTTAGACTTCAGCATATGCTTGCAAAAAACTATTGGGCACAGGTTTTGCAAGACTAAAAACAAGCTTAAAAAGAAGAGTTTTAATTGTCCAAAAAACTATTAGTTCATTTGTGCCCATTTGGTGATACATACGATTTTTTGTGGTGGTGTCATTTCTGTTCTTAGCTGAACCTAGATTATTTTCATGTGTATATATATCTAGAAGATATCTTACTAGTTATTGTTTGAAAACTTTGCACTGTAATTTTGGTTCTGGTACTTGAGATATAAAAAAGGTTGGAGAATCCTGTGTTAAATGACAGTGCCAGTTTAGCATAGTGCTTGGCATACAGCTGCACTCCAGAAATTATTTACTTAAGTGATTGAGGAAAACTACCAGAGAGGTAAAAAATGGCGGCAGAGTGGGTGGATGCTGCAGGAACAAGCTGGGATTACAACTGAAATATGGAAAGGCTTCCTGAATAATCAACGGAAAATTCACGGGAGAGAACCCTGATACCCAAGGACTGAAGGTGGAGACCGCATAGAGACTGGTAGGAGGGGCGGAGGTGAGAAAGAGCTGGCCAGGTGCCCAAAGACAGCAACTAAAGTCCTGCAAAGAGATCTTAGCTGTGTGTGTGTATGTGTGTGGGGCGAGGGGGCACTGAGAACTCTGGGATCTAATCCCCAAGCTGGACTCCCCAGCAGAGAGCACCAAATCTGAGGAGGGTACCCACATAACATCTGGCTGTGAAAAGCAGTGGGGTGCTGTCTGCCAGGAGTTTGGGCACCCTCTTGAAGAGCCAATGCACAAAAATTCTCTTAGGAGCCACCCACCTTGTGCTCTAGCAGAGGGAGGGTGAAGTGGACTGGACTTGTGAGAGTAGAACCCAGGACTGGGGATTCGGGAGATAGAGCTCAGAAGGCAGACACCCCAAGTTTCCTGGACTGAGTCATTCCCTCTCGCAGCAGAGGACATCTTTCCCACATAGACATTTGCCTTGCCTGGAGAGAACACAGGCCACACACCCTATTGGAAAACACCTTGCCATGAGGCCACTTAAGAGATTAAAAGAAACAATTAGCCTCTAGGCAGAAGTGATGCCCCACCCTAGTGAAAAAAGAACTCTTGCTACACCTAAAGGCATTGCCTGGGGACAATTCAAGTTGGAATCCTACTAGTCTGTAGACAGAGGTGGTCTCTGGAGGCTTTGAGTCTTCCCCGATCCAATTTGTCAGAAACAGCCTTTAACACTGCCCTGCACTAGAGATTGAGAGGTGTAGAGGACCTACCTTATAGGACATAGTCACAAACCCAGACAAGCAAAATAAGGAGGCAAAGAAACAACACCCAAATGAAAGAACTAGAGCATTCTCCAGAAGAAGAGATAAATGAAGCAGAGATAAGAAATTTATCTGAAACAGCCCTGACCGGTTTGGCTCAGTGGATGGAGCGGAGGCCTGCGGACTGAAGGGTCCCAGGTTCGATTCCGGTCAAGGGCATGTACCTTGATTGCGGGCACATCCCCAATGGGAGGTGTGCAGGAGGCAGCTGATCTATGTTTCTCTCTCACTGGATGTTTCTAACTCTCTCTCCCTCTCCCTTCCTCTCTGTAAAAATCAATAAAATATATTAAAAAAAAAAAGTGTTAAAAAAAAAAAGAAATTTCTCTGAAACAGAGTTCAGAGGAATGATGGTAAAAATTCTAAACAGTGTGAAAAAAAATATGGTAACTATGAAAAAAGAACAGTTTGAAATAAAGAATGAAAAAACACAAATGAACACATTGGGAGGACTACATAGCAGATTAGGGGAAGCTGAGGATTGAATCAGTGAATTAGAAGACAGTTGAAAATATCAATCAGAGAATCAAAAAGAGGAAACAATTAAAAAACAGTAGGTCAGCTTAAGTGAGCTATGGGACAATGTGAAACGTAACAATATTAGAATAGTAGGTGTGCCAGAAGAGGCAGAAAGGGGCAAAGGAATAGAGAAAGTGTTTGAAGAAATAATGGCAGAAAACTTCCCTAACCTGGTAAAGGAAAAAGACATACAAGTTCAGGAGGCACAGAGAACCCCGAGCAAGAAGAACCTAAAACAGACCCATGCCCAGACACAATTAAATGCCAAAAATTAAAGACTAAGTGAGAATCTTAAAGGCAGCAAGAGAAAAGAAAACTTTAAGTGGGCATTTTCCCGCCACTGTGTGGTAGCGTTCGAAACACTTTCCTTTGTGCAGGGGTACATTACAAAACTTGCACATGTGTCATGTTTCACTGCGTAGTTTATGAGCGCACACACACGACAATGACGTAAAACATTTTTATTTTTGCCAGTTCCAACTAGAGGTTCCAATATATGTTTCCTCATGTCCATTGACAGTCTCCCTGGTGGATCCGATTTTATTCGTTTCCCACAAAAAATGTGTTAACCTACAAAGGAACTCCCATAAGGCTGACACCTGATTTCTCATCAGAAACTATAGGCCAGAAGGGAATGGCATGAAGTACTCCAAGGTATAATGGAAAGCAAGGATCTGAGACCAAGATTACTATATCCAGCAAGGCTATCATTCAAAGCACATGCCCCCCTCCCCCCCGGGCGTATAAGACAACCCCAAACTTTTGAGAAGATTTTCCTGGGTTAAAAAGTCCAGACGGAGACTGTATGTGGCACAAGACAGAGCCGACCAGAGACATTTGCGTTTTCCGTCCAGCTCCATTGAAATGAATGGAGTGCGGCAATTTTTGAGCTCCCCCCACCATATGAGGCGACTGCAGATTTTCCAGTCCAGCTCAGAAGTTTCAGCACCCGCTCTACAAGACGACACCTGGCATATAAGACGACCCCTGACTTTTGAGAAGATTTTCCTGGGTTAAAAAGTCATACGCCAGAAAATATGGTAGATGGTCAAATAAAGAACTTCCCAGACAAAAAAGGCAAAGGAGTTCATCACCACCAAACCAGCATTATAGAAATGCTAAAGGGATTGCTGAGAAAAAGAAACAGAGAAACCTAGCCATACAGTTAAAATAGCTATAAATAAGTACCTCTCAATAATAACTCTAAATGTAAATAGATTTAATGCTTTAGTCAAAAGGCGTAGGGTAGCTGAATGGATACAAAACAAAACCCAACCATATGCTTTCTACAAGAGACCCACCTCAAAACAAAAGACAAACAGAATGAAAGTGAAGGGCTGGAAAAATTTTTTCCCATGCAAATGGAAAAGAAAAAGCTGGAGTAGTAATACTGACAAAATAGACTTTAAAAATGAAGGCCATTGCAGAGAGGTCACTACATAGGGTCACTATATAATACTAAAGGGATCGATCCAACAGGAGGATATAACCCTGGTAAACATAATGCACCCAATATAGGTGCACCTAAGTATATAGGAAAACTTCTAGAGAAATGTTTTCTTAATTGAAGATAGCCTAAATAATTAACTCTTCTTTTGGAAAAAGTGGAGAATGGGAATATTTAGATCCAGTGTATTGGACTATGGAAGGATTATTGTTTAGGCCCTATGTCAGGCTTTTGACATCAGTAGAAGTTTATTTTCCTGTTCTCTATATGTGCCTTGATATTGCTATTAGAGACTGAATCTAGGCTGAATGGATTATGACTCAGATTTAATATAATCTTCATTACAGGAATAGGGTATATGTATATATTGGGGTTGATCAGCATTAGTTTATTGCTACAATTAGAAAAAAGTCATAGCAATAAGGTGAATAAGTAGCTTGGCTGGTGTTGCTCAGTGGTTGAGGGCATTTGCCCTGGTTGTGGGTTTGATTCCTAGGAGGGGGCTTTCTGGAGTCAGCTGATCAATGATTGTCATCATTGATGTTTCTATCTCTCACTCTCCCTTTTACCTTTTCTCTCTGAAATCAATAAAACCATATTTTTTAAAAAAGACGAATAAGTAATGCTAACTAAAGTGACATCACTTAGGAAAATGAGCTCATCCTAATATGTGTTTAGTATGTACATATGTATTTTACACATATACATATGTACACATATCTTTAATAGGACACAGGCAGTCTTTAGTTAAGATTTCTGAGGCTGTAAATTCTTAGACTGGTATATAGGCTGAGCTTTTTTTGTTGGACTTTCTTTACAAAGAAGATAGTACAGTGCTATAATATACATACTCAATTGAAATATTTGAGATAAACTTTAAAAACTGTGGTGTGTAGAGAATCCAGGCAGGCCTCCTTTGCTGGTTCAGTTCCTGTGCAGTAAAGATTTCCTGACCTCACAAAATTATTCAGCATCCATCCTCCATTTCCTCTCACTCTTCCTGCCCGACTCACTATGTATTATTGCCAGCACTCATTTCTGTTTCTTCTTCCTCCCAAAAGGTTTTACAAATCTTGTGGTTATTTATTGCTTTTGCTGTGGCCCAATTTCAGTAATCATTCTTTTTGATAAGTGGAAAGAAGCTAAAATCGATGGATGCTATGGACTTAATAGCAGAGTGAGGGACAGTGTCGGATAACTAGAAAGAATACTCAACTTCTATTTCTCAGTGCTAGTAATTAGTTACGTAATCTATGGATGTCTCTCTTAATTTAAATAATGCCATGGAACAAGTTGTTTTCCAATGTCACTCTCAATTCTAATGTGCTTTTTATGATTCATTCACTTACACTTGTATTAAGTGCTAGCGTAAGTGGCAACACTGGTTTAAAGATACAGAGATAAATAACTTTCTGGCCTTGAGTAAGTGAATGGTGACAGTGTAGGAGAATGTTCATAGTGCTCTTTGAACAAACTTAGGGGCAGGAATTAAGGAAGGCTTCAGCCTCTTGGAGGTCATATTTGAGTTGATTCTTAAAAAATAAATAGCTTACTATGCCAGAAAGGAAGAACTACATTTCTGGAAAAGCAAATCACAGAGGAATGAGTAAGCATTGCATGTTTTTGTAATGGCCAGTGGCAGGTGACAGTGGAAAATGGAGTTTGTGAAGAAAGTTTAATGGCACTAAATAATTGATTGGGGAGTTTGATGGGGACCAGATTGTGAAAGGCCTTATATGTTATCCTAAAGACTTTTGATTTTAAAGACTGAAGGGTTTTTTTTGTTTTGTCAGATTATACTTTTTATTTATTTTGTAATATTTCAAGAAAAACAGTCTCTACGTGGTCTCCACTTTTGGTTCTCGGGTGTCAGGGTTCTCTCCTACGAGTTTTCCGTTGATTATTCAGGAAGTTTTGCTGCATTTCAGTTGAAATACCAGTTTGTTCTTGTTAGCATGTCCATGCAGCATCCACTTACTCTGCCATCATTTTCAATCTGAGGTTTTTGTTTTTGACAGTTTTTAGTTGTGCCTTTATAAAGGGCTTAGAAAAGAAGAAAGATACAATCAAACTTGTGTTTTAAAAAGGTCACTTGGTGGTAGTATGGAAGATGGACTGATTGGGGCAGGTGAAGTTAAGGCAGGAAGTTAAGCTTGAAAACCTTGCAGCAGTATTCAATCAAAGAAATAAATGAGGGTTCAATTAAGGCAGGAGTAGTCAGTCATGGGGATAAAACCTGAAGGTGGAATAGGCAGACTTAGAGGCTCTGTGCAGTGAAACTCTGGAAACTGGATGTGGAATGTGGGTGAAGAGGAGTCTGGATGGTATCAAAATACCTGGTTTGATTTCTCAGTGGATGACACTGACAGCATCCACTGAGAATTAGGGTTGCAGTAGAAAGAACAAGTAGGGATTTTAGGCAGGGGTTTAGAGGAGATAATTCATGTTGAGCTTGTTGTTTGTGTTATCAAAGGAGAGACGAGATTTCTGGTAGACATATATATGGTTCTGAACTCAGGAAAGATTAGAGCTGGAGATAAAGATTTGGAAGATACCACTTATAAGTGGCAACAAAACCAACTTTATTGGCAAATCACTGTGGGAGGAGAGTGTAGAGCAGTTTTGGGGGTATTATATCTTTGCTTCACAAGGGGAAAAGGTTGATACCTGTGAGATTCTGTGTACAATTTTGTGCTTATGTGTATCAGATTCTCAAAGGGATCTGTGACCCAGTAAAGATTACTATGGAATACTGGAATGGAGTAAGAATGGTACATCTTAATGCAGAAGAAACATGGGAGTACTGAAATTCAGGAGAGGAGAGAAGAAAAGGAGGTGGAGGAGTCAATAGTGTTAGGGGAAAAGGGAAGAGAGCATTTCAAGGAAGAATGATCAACCAGAACTGTCCATTGATCTGGGATTAGCAATTTTTGCCTTCTATTATAAGACTAGAGGCCCAGTGCAAGAAATTCATGCACAGGGGAGTGTGTGTGTGTGTGTGTTTGTGTGTGTGTGTGTGGCAGGGGGGGGTGTCCCTCAGCCTGGCCTGCACCGTTTCCAATCTGGGACCCCTCGGGGGATCCGGCCTAAACGCAGTCATACATGCCTCACACAATCCGGGACCACTGGCTACAAACCGCTTCCCTGCCTGATTGCCCCCAACAACCTCTGCCTGCCTGATCGCCCCTAACTGCTCCCCTGCTGGCCTGATCACCCCTAATTGTCTCTGCCCTGGCCCTGCACCCAGGATCCAGGATTTCCTCCTCCAGCCGGCCAGAGGCACCCAGAACCTGGACTTCCTTCCCTCTGGCTGGCTGCAGGCACCTGGGACCCAGACCAGCTTCACCTGGGCTGGCCACAGCTGCAGGGGACTGAGGGTGGGAAACTTTTCCCTCTCCTGGACCATAGCCACAGGCACTGGTGCCCAGGACCGTGAGGCGGGTGGCTTTTCCCTCTCCCAGGCCACAGCTGCAAGAGCTGGTGCCTCCAATTGCAGGACGGGCGGCTTGTTCTTCTCCCAGGCCACTGGCACCGGGGACCACGGGGCTTGCAGCTTGTCCCAGGCCTGGCTTTGTAGACTTCTGGTATAATTAGCATATTACCCTTTTATTAGCATAGATTGATTCTAGTGAAATTACTTTAACATATGAATAACTGGAGGGGAAATTGCTATAGGAAAGGAAATTTGAAGTAGAATTGGGAGTGAGTAAATTTAGATGGATATCTAGAGAGGGAAGATGAGAGCCAGAGTAGCAGAGGGGGGAGATTATCTTAAAAAGCATGTGTGTGCGGTGGGGGAGGGAGGAGTAGGATGAGGGGTGGGGAGAGAGGGGGAATATATAATTACATACAACTTCTGGTAAATTTGAAGGCATAAAAAATGGGGTAAGTGGAATTATGCAATTGGATTTTATTTTGTAACTTACAGAAACTTTCAGCATACAAAATAGAGCTTTATTATACCCATCACCTCAACAATTAATGATAACCAAATGCAAGACTTTTGATACATTCTTTATAGATACTGTCATAAAATTTTACACTCATCACTTAGAGCTGGAAAGAATCTGGATATTTAGTTGCTTTATAGCTTTAAGAAATAGAGGGTCAAGTCCCTTTGAAAGGTATATCATTACTTTTATTTATTTTTTTACTCAATTTATCAGATTTGGACTGTGGGAGACCCTTTCACGTCCCGTATGGTTCAGGGTTCAGATTCTGGAGAAGGCCGCACACAAAAATGAAGAGAGAGACTAGAAAAGAATTAATTTGAAAATGGGGGGTCCAGGTGGGAGTCCACTTCTAGTGGTAGGACAGCCCCTGCTGTAGCCTTGCTCATTGTTTTTATTGAGGCTATGGGAAATACCCATATCTTTTAGGCAGGAAATTCCAAGCAAGAATTTACATGTGGTTAACAGGTGGAGGTTGCTTTAACTAACAATATTTCAACTTAAATAATGGGTGCATAGCTCTGACCTTTGATAGCAATTAAGGTTGGTCAAAGTGATCGGTTTCCGGCATTGGACAGTTACAGAATTACTGATTATAGTGAATGCCATGTATGCACCACCCAAACCCCCACTTCAAGACTAAAGGACTTTATTTTCTTGGTTGCTGGGAGTGTTGCTGGGCTGTCAGACCTCCCTGGAAATTTGCCTTGGCTGAAGAGTCACTCGCTTGAGCTCATATCCCCTTCTTGGGAGTAGCCTGCGTTCAAAGACTGGGCCATTGATGTCCTGACTCGCTTACTCAACATAGGACAACATAGAGCCATCTCTGTAAGAGCCACCCTAACCTATCTTCAGAGCTCCCTATGGGGTCATCCGAAGCCTTTTTTTTTGATTATATCTCAGCTTTACTTGTTCTTCCTCTGCCCCTTCCTTACCCACTTGATAAACTTTCAGCACACTAACCTCTCTCCTAAGAGTTTAAGTGCTAGCTTTCACCGCTGATGAACTTTAAAATTTCTTTTGATTTATAACAGATTTGCTACACTTCAAAGGATTAAACATCTTCTAGTTTTTCATGTTTATGAGAAATGTTCAGGTAAATGTTGAAAGATTAGAATCATGTAATATCATGAAAGAAAATGATTAATTGTATAATACCAAAAATTCAGAAAAAAATTTATCATTAGGATATGCTTTGGGATAGAACAAAAAGAATACCTACTCAAGCATGTTGAACAAAGATCTTCACATTTTATTGGCTTCTTTTTTCTCATTCATTGTTAGAGTTTCTGCTTTTCCATGTTTATTACCTTTTGTAAATTAAAGGTTATCCCTCAATCTCCAAACCCTGTTTGAGATCAGGCTCACGCTTTTATTGACTTTCTTAACTTGGGAAAATTTAAAATATTGACAAGATTTTTTTTTTTTTTTGGTCATAACTGTAGAGAATGGAAACATCTGAAGTATATTTGAAACAAATATGGCTAGACTGAGTTTTTATAAAAAAAAAAAAAAAA